>LQRL01113237.1:2678-14401 GCA_001703475.1 Hydroides elegans
ATGGGAGCGAAAGCTATCCGTTTGCTGCGCAGCTGACGTGCAGCGATTCTACGTTTAGAGGAAACACCACTTAAAATGCGACACAAATGTGTATGTCTACTGGTCATTAATTATTTCTAATTAGAATTGTGTGAGACTTTTACATATTTTTCCATTATATTTTTATTTAAGGGTGTATGTCCATTGTTTCGGCTTTTCTCAATGTCCTAAGCTGTTTACGAAATTTCAACGGATCTCTACTCTTTCCTCAGGTCAGTCCTGTAACATGAAAATAGAAATTAAATTAATTCTCAATTTATTGAAAAATCATAAGAGCATTTAATATAAATAAACTTGACGACATCAGAAAAAACTGTACAATTCCAATGTGCAATGTGCAATGTGATTTTCATTTTATTTAATTAAATTTCATCATTGATTATTTGTTATGATTCACAAATTATTATATAAACAACCAAATTGCAATATACTTATTTAAACATGTTTTTGTTTTGTCATATTTGTCATGTTTTAAGTTAATAATCAACTTTTTTCACTTTATCACAAGGTATTTCTCTCAGCCTTGACCGCCGTACTTGTTATGATCTCATCTCTGATCACGTGCCCCTTTATCGCCTATGAACCGAGCCTTAAGGACACCCACTACGACTTAGACGCATTATGCTTGCAGCAGGAACAACTGTACGCTTCCGAACAGCAATGTAAACAAGATAAAATGGCTACTGCATCAGCGGTTCTTGGGTTGTTATTGTTGGATTTGGTTCTAGTGATTGTGACGTCATCCATTATGTGTCACAATGTGTGTGGTGATGACGATGGTGACGTAGTACAGGAATCGGTTGATGATACCTATACAGAAGTTGAATAACACAAACATTCTAACTTTTTCAAAATCGTGGTTTTCGCAGCCTTTAGTAAATAAGGCTATGTAATATTGTCATTTTGTACTAATTGCAGTATAAATAAGATAAAATGGCCATTGCATCAGCAGTTCTCGCTATTGTTGGACTTGGTTCTAGTTATTTGGACGGCATTCAGTGTGTGTCATAATGTATGTAGTGATAACGATGGTGAAGATATACAGGAAACAGTTAATTATACCTATACAAAAGTTGAATAAGCATAAAATCAATAAATTGAATTATTCATTATAACTAAATTCACGTTATCTTTCTTACAATGATCATGTAATTAAACATTTTTGTAATTTTTGGTTGTGTCAACAAGACAAATGGCCAATGTATCGGCAGTTCAAAAAATGTTATTGTTGAATCATTCTTTAAAACTGGGTTTGCTTTACCCTTTTAACAATAACATTTAAATGAAGTAATTTTGTAAGATTTGGCAACACTTGTCAATATTAAGGCGCGCGCCAATTGACACGAATACGATTACGAGAACTAATACGAATGCGAGAAGAAATTTGGACGCTGTTTGCAATGTTTGACAAGTATATGTGTTGTTATTCATAAAAACACATACCTTTTATAGAAGAGCTACCCACGAGGTGTGTCTGAAAAAGAGGGTTCTTTTGAAAATTGATCTAGCTACACAGTTTCGAAAAATGCGATCTAGCTACAAGGATAAATGGAACAGTTTTTTCAATAACTTTCTTTTTTTCAATCCAATCTAAAATGCTTTTTTAATCAAAATCATATAGCTAGGCGTTCTAAATAGAAACGATAGCAAACATGTAACACTATTTCAACTACTTTTCGCAAAGGGTGTTCCTCGCCGGATTCTAGCGGCCTAGATGAGCGAAATGAGACCAGCCAGCTACAACAATAGGAAGACCTTTTTTGCAAAACTTGCTCTTCTAGATTTGATTAATTATTGTATATTTCAATTTATCAATTGGTTTAATGCTCAAATTAACACTTTCTGAAAATTCGTAGGGAGTCCTTCTTTTATACGGCTTTCAACCAATAACTTTAACTAACATACTTGTCAAACATTGCAAACAACGTCCAAATTTCTTCTCGCATTCGTATTCGTTTTCGTTCTCGTACTAGTACTCGTGTCAGTGGGCGCGCGCCTTTAGCCAATGTTTCGCCGGTTCAGAAATTTGTATTTCTTGCTTTGGATCTTATGATTGCAACGTCATCCATAATGTATTCCAATGTTTTGAGTGATGACGATTGAGACTTACCGAACAGTACAGATACGGATCGATGAAATTTGAGCAGAAATGAAAAAAAAAATAAGTACAATAACTTATTCTTCTAAAACCGTGTTCTCACTGCCTTTTATAAACATGACTTTACATTAAAAATCATTTGGTACTACTGGCTACTGCGTCAGTAGTTGTGAAATGTTTTGGTCTCATTTTTCAAAACTATTACGTGTCACACGGCAGTTTAAATCGCCCGTTTTGGTACACTTTAGTTTTGTTTGCTCAACCTTCTCTTTATCGCTTTTGTGAACATCGGGATTGAGAGCATCGTCTACAGTGCCTCAATTGAAGAGCTTAAAAAATCTTAAACATGCGGTTAACTGGGAAAATATAAGTTTTTAAATTAAGTTTTACGGCATGTTCCCGCAATAAGATTTTATTCAACATTGAAAAAGTAGAATTTCATCTTGTCGTGTTTCTAACGGCATCAAGTTTACTGGTAGGTCAAAAGGTTTTGTGAACGAAAAAGCCCCATTAACTTTCCTATATAAGTTGGCGTCTAACATTGGGTTAAATGGCAGTCTACTAGGTGTTTGATCGTATTTTGAGCAATGTTCCCACGATAGGATTTTATTCAAAACGATATCAAATTAAACTTCAAAAGGTCATTAAAGGTCAAAAGGCATAGTTAACGAAAAAGCCCCATAAACTTTCATATATTAGTTGACGTTTAACAGTGGATTAAATGGCAGTCTACAAAATGTTTCATCGTGTTTTAAATCATGTTCCCGCGATGGGATTTTATTTCAAATGATATCAAATTAAACTGCATCATTATATGTTTCCAACGATACCAAGTTTACTGGTAGGTCAAAATGATTTGTCATCTAAAACCTTTGTAGAACATTACATAATTAACTTCAAAATCGCCTCTGAATTGCCAAGTAAATATATCCAAAGTTTAAGGAAAGGAATCAATTTAGTCGCACATCTTGCGACATAAAGATGCTAAGCGGATTACCAGAATAAGATATCTTAAATACATGTATAAAGTTTGATTGCATTTGCAGAATAAGAAATAGAGGTGTTCTAATTTACCACGTGAATAATTCGCTTTGATTGTGCCACACTCAAATCAATTGCAATTCACTATTGTCCTATGTCCACATACCAGGGCTAGGTAAACAAAACTAAAATGTACTGTCTAAACTGCCGTTGTCATAATATGGGTGGAAATGACGATAGCTATGTGGTATATCAATCGATTTATGAAACTTGTACAGAAGTTTTCAATAAAACAAAAGTGCAATTCTTGTTTTCATCGAAAGCGGTGTTCGTGTGGTCTTTTGTATACACAATTATTTATCGATGTTATTTTGTATCATTGTGCATGCTAAACAGAACATGCTACTGCGTTAGTTTTTATGGGCTTGTTATTATTGAACTTACTTCCAGTGATATTGAATAATATGTATTATCTCTCATATTTTGTCTGGTTCTAGCGATGACGATGTGAAACATAAATTGGTTGGCGTTGTGATACATATAACCCAGTCGATAACTAAATAGTTTAATATAACTTAATCCTCATAAAATGGCTTCTCGTGAATGTAATTTTGCCATATCAAGTTGTAAAATACAAAAGGACTAATCTTCATTAGGGCCAAAGTTACAGGCGCACCCTCTTTTCCGTCTGTAACGTTGCTATTATATTAAAAGTTATATGCCCCCTACCCCTTTGAATCTTTCATATTCTTAAATGTCCTAATCCGTGAAAGGTACTCTGGATGTCTCCTGAATAAGGCGCTATTATAAAAGTCATCAAAGATCATTCGTTCTGAACTGTTTTTTTTATAATATTCAAATATTTTTTTATGAATAGGAAAAATAATTTATTAAAAGAACTTCAACTTTTCTAAAAAAAAAATGCTTTTCTTTTTCTCCTCATCTTTCCAACATAATGCTGATTTTCACAACATATCTAATCAAGCATACAAATTAATTATACAGCAACCTATAATTAACAGCACGATTCCATCTTCTGATCAGTTTTTCAAATTATTTTGCATCAAAATCATTGATAGAAATAATGAACATTGGATTTGATACATTTTCAAATATATTACCGAATTTATATTAATTATGTGAACAAAATCATATAGCTATATTTCCAAATAATATTGTTAATCACATATGCAAAGCTTGGTTATGAAATCTTTTACAATCTCCAGGCGAGTATTCAAAGCTGTTGGAAGGGTGCCAATGGAATAAATTACCAGAGTAACGATTGTTGTTAAAGGGCCGAAACTGTAGGAGTACTCTTTCTGTACTCGTTCAGTTCAGGTATTGGTCTTTTTCAGAAGCGCTTATGATCCACCATTTCAAAAATTTTCTTTTGTTTTAGTTTTGATGTAAGGAATTCATAAATAAGTTCAGGTTTCCTGGTGTGAAAAAACCTTGCGTTTACCACTTTCCATACAACCATTTGGTCACAGCGGCAGGCTCGTTTCCTAATTATGTCAACACTAAATGTAAATCAATCCCGAGATGCACATCCATGGTCAAGTAACGTATTTATGCTCAGGATGGCCCGTGGGCATTTCGAAGACCACAGCGCGCGTCTTAGCGAAATTATAGTGATATTAAATGAAGGACATTTTCCCACGGTCGCAGCGGGGAAAGTTTTTGCCAAGAGGGTGATGGGTTAGTTTGAATGATTGTTTTTGTAGGTTTAACATTTCAGTATATTATTCAACTTATATCATAAGAAACAAGAATGGCCAGCCTAATCGATGATTGGTTTAATTTTTTCTAATCTTCAAAACGCTTCGATTTATACAAAGTAAGAAACGAAATCATTATGCAAATGCATATTAATATATGGCACATAAAAAGAGGAGCTGCGTTATTGATCTTTTATTATGCAATCACAACTGGTGAAAGAGGTATGGAAATACCCCCATTTATTTATAAATAAACTCAATCCTTAAGATTATGTTCACATTTAAATTGTGCGAACTGAATTTTACTGGTTTTCAACCAAGATTAACTGGTATCGCTATACTGTTGTTATTTGAAACCTCTTACTATAATTGATACAAATAATTTCAAAGTGCTAATATTTATTCATCGTTCGTTTTATGTTATAATTTTTCAATTCTTTGGTTAAGGTATTGCAAAATGACCATTTTAAGATAGTATTTAAATATACTCTATTATCGCCCAGTTTGCCCTACATAGTTTTTTGAAAACCTACACAATTTTATTTCAACGTAGTGAGTACACACTTTTCACTGTAATTTTGGGTTATATGAATTCGTTCATGGTCAAATTGATAGGCAGCAACTTGTCAACCCAAATTAGCTAAACTGGAAGGTGTTATGTTCTCGTTGCTCGTCCAGGGCAGCAAGGTGATTTCGGCTTTGAATATATTCTATTACTTTCATCCAATGTAGTGGGTGTGGACAGGGTTTCAGAGAGCTTTTCAGAGAGAACGAAATGGCATAGTAACTTGATTATTGGCTTAAACTTAAGTTCTGGACTCACAAAATTCACTTCATATCTTGCCATTCTTGGGCGATCGAGACCTGTCTCAGTGTTTATTTGTTTCAGATCCGCAGTTCTGAGCGAAAACGTCATCATAAAACCCTTTTTTAAAAAAAAACTTCATAACTATTTCTGAACATTATTGTTGCCTAGTGAGAAAAGTAAAAATTGAAGCAACTTGAACAACGCTTTACCAGTTAAGAAAATCAATTGAAGGATGATGTACAGTTTACGAACACATTCATCGGCTTGTAGTATTTTGAGAGACTCTTGTCTCCGCATTTTAAACCGGGGACAAACTAATTATGCGGAAAACATAACATCTAGGGTTTTGAGTTGTAAATACGGCACCACAAATGTCTCAGCTCATAAGGGTGATAACACCAGACACGGAATATGTTCTCTTCTGTGTAAACATGATTTGCCCAATAAACCTGGGCTAAACAGGATCTTACACAATAAGACAAGTCATGCCACTATATCAACACATGTGCACAAATATTTGGCCAATTCAGATAGTTTGATACAATGTGCGAAAAGCTTGACTCGATATTCGACTTGGAATGCAGGCCATTCTCTTTCAACAATAGCCCACCATTTGACATATCAATCGCCTTATACCACTATCCAAAAACGGAACATGCACAGTCAAGTTGTGGTACCCGGAAAGGTCTCCGAATATCGCTCAGTACCATCGCATATTGTGAAACCGCCTTATATTGGGAATCCGAGTCTTGCGTCATTGCGACCGCCGGCTGAAATCAAAACTGAAAAGCAGATCGAGGGAATGAGGGACTCTGGGGCAATTGCTTGTGCTATACTTCAGTATGCAGGTTTGTATTATAAAAAAAACTTATCAGGTTCGTGTTAAATTGCATTTAATTAGCAAAGGAAGGGTGTACACATAACAAACAGTCGATACATATGAACGCTTTATCAATTTAAGTAACACGTCGGTAAACAGAAATGTGGAAATAACTTTAAGATTAATGGTAAATCCGAAGTTGAGCATCATCTTTCAATGTCGAACAAAATTCAAGACACTCGCACAAGTCTACGAAATCGTTTCGGTTATTACTTTTAAGATTTCAACATTATATATTTAAAGGTTCATAGTTTGTGTTATTGTCTAGAAACCTCTGCTCTCAAACATATTTCAGGGTTCGTCCGAGGGCGCGTTTTTGCGTTATTTTTCACATCATAATCCCCCAAAACGCATAAAAATCACGGCCTATTGCGGTCTATAAATAAGTGCGTATACGAAAAAACGTGTTTCTTTTTTCGAGTGAAATGTTGATTTTGAACAGAACCATATAAAAACGCGCTCTGCGAACGAAAAACGCACCAAAATAGAGGGTGCGCGTTTTAAACGCGTCCATGAGTCTCCCTAGGACGAACCATGATATTTTCTCGTCACAGGTATGCTTGCGACACCGGGCGTGACGACAGATCAGATAGACGCAAACGTGCACGATATGATCATCAAACAAAATGCATATCCATCTCCACTGGGCTATAAAGGTAAAGAAAGGACTTATTAAAAAGGTGATAGTTCGACTCAAATTGGCTTCAGAAATAGATTTTTTATGTATGTATGTCCAATTAACATGGTTTCTTTTTATTTAGAGGCCGACGTCTTACGTTGCAAGATTATTAATGATTTGATTATAATATAAAACTTTGCCATCAGGTATTTGGTGTAGTGGAAAGTTCATTAACTAAAATATAAGAAGGCACAGGATTAAGCATTGAAACCGATTATTACTTCCTCTCAGTGCCAAGCTAGTCACATTTTGATAAATCAGTCTTTCTTTCCAGGATTCCCGAAATCCATCTGCACGTCCGTGAATAACGGGAAATACCATTCCTTGGCTCTTCACGCCAAGTCACGGATATATTTTATTAAATCTATTCTGTATAAAGCTGTTTCCCACATGGTAGAAACTACACTCAAAGCTTGATTTCCTATTTCGTTGCTTTTCACTTAGATTTTTTATGTTATTTAACAGGTTTCCCGAAATCCATCTGCACGTCAGTGAATAACGTGGCATGTCACGGCATTCCTGATGACAGACCTTTAAAAGAGGGAGATATTGTCAATATTGATATCACGGTATATGTTTGTTTACTTTTAATGTTATGTTAATTGATAATTAATTGATGTTATAGTTATTTGATATGACAGGCCTTTACAAGAGGGTGACATCGTTAATATTGATATCACGGTAGATATATTTGTTTTTTTTTTCTATATCGCTCTTAAAATATATGATAAACAACAAAAGAAACACGCAGGCGAAAATTAAGTGATTGATTAGCCATCGGCATAATTAAGATTTCATTGAGAGTAGTGATTACTCACTGTAACGACAACGATATTTGAATAGGTCCTTTGGTCGAATATCGTTTCTAGTAGCCAATTATAAACACTATTTACATGTTTATAATTTTGAATTTGATTGACAGGTCTATTAAACGATTTCGATGGCTACTTCTCTAAGGCGTTTCTCATTGGCTCAATTTTTATTTGATTGACAGGTCTATTACAACGGTTTCCATGGCGACTGTTCAGAGACGTTTCTGATTGGCTTAGTTAACGAGGAGGCGGAGCGTCTTGTAAATACAACAAGGCAATGTAGAAACGAGGCTATTCTACGGTGTGGACCAGGGGTGCCTTTTAGTGTTATTGGTGAAGCAATAAGGTATGAATTATCAAATTCAAAGTCTAAATCAGATCATAGATCATCTCTTTTCCATTAGCAATTGGACCATAACCTTCCCGAATCGAATGTTCGAATTTTAGAATATCAATTGTATCAATGGATCATTAATATGAACTCTCAATCTACCATTTTAAGCCTTATTAGTCAACAGCTTTATACAATATTTCGCAATGATTTTGATGTTGCCTTGAAAAATATATGAATAACAATGTAATTAACAAATGAGCAGAAAAACTCGTATACTAATATTGCTAAAAAATAAACATTGGTTGACACATTAACAATAAAGGCATTAAAAGTGTGTATATTGAAGTGTTTAATGTCATTGATTCATCTGACCTAATGTTGCTCTCATCACTTATTATCTTGATAGCGTATATATTCGACAACTTTATACAATATTTCGACATTTCGCAGTGGCCAATTTATATTTAAAATATTTCCAGTGGCCTGGCAGAAGAGATGAATTTCAATGTGATCGACGAAATGATCGGTCACGGAATCGGAGAATATTTCCACGGCCATCCCAATATCCAACACACGCGTAAGAATAATCACATCAAATTATATATCAGGGTGTAGCTCAAGGGTCGAAACCCTCGGTTATTTCTTGGATGAATCAAGATTACCGAGGCAGATTTGAGGTACCCTCGAAAAAGTACCGAGGTAGAAATCCGAATCTACCAAGTCAGAATTTATGTGCTGTCGATAAAATTCTGATACAAAATCGTATCTACCCAGGCAGAATTGAAGTACCCTCGAACAAGTACCGAGGCAAAGTTTTGCCTTATGTTACATGCTGTAAATGATCCAAGCGGTAGAACATATGTTTTCACATATATTATAAATTTTAAAAGCATTGAAACTATGGATCAAATAAAAAGCAAACCTCTCTGTGCTACCTTTATATACCAAGGGTGATACACATCGCAAAATCGAATTTTCCCAGGTATCCTTATATCAAACAGAAACCTTAGAATATTCTACAGCCGCAAAATATAATATAATCTGAATTGTAAAATCACTAAAATCGATACATATAGAAAATAATGAATTTTGAATGATGAAAGTATAAAAGGCTTAAATTTATGAGGTATAAGATGACTTGAATAAGAAATATTAGAATTTCCAAATATTGACTTCGTTTGTATTTCAACAGGAAACGATGAACCAGGCATAATGCAAGAAGGAATGACATTTACCATAGGTCAGTTTTTTTTTTTTCTACCCAATTTTATAACTACAATATATCGATTACTGTCAATTTGTCAGCCAAATTTTACCCTTATCAATGATCACGAACTGACAATGTCGACCGTTGATAACAGTCGTTCAACATCACCTATTCAAATGTTAATGATTAAATCATATTTTTTTAATATTCCAAAACCCAGTGACGTAAGGGCGAATTCAAACGGACTTTTTTCAGCCACGGCTTGCGAAGCAAACCGGGGTTTGTGTGACCACTTTGCCGTTATTGATGCGAAAATATATATATTTATTTAGTTCGTAAACTTTAACAAAACCGCTACTTCTCCCACAGTTCTCGTCCGATTTGATTGCGGATTTTTTTAACACCTTTCTCAAGTCCTTGTGGTTTTAGGTTGTGCTTATGTAAGCAATCGTGCTTATATAAGCACCTCTAAAAAATAAATATATATTTTTGCTTCATCCACGCCATCAGTTTCATTTTGAAGTAAGTGAACGATAATACAAGATTCTGCCAGTTTGTATACATTACATTCTGTTGCCTTTAATTGTAATGCGGGTGTCAGTTGTCATTTTTATGAGCGAAAATTTAAGATTTTAGCTGATTGTCTTGTTTACATCGAAACACAATGTACTCATATACTTATTAGAGAGACAGTAGACAGTATATAAGTTTTCATCGATACACAATGCACTCATATTCTTGATAGAGAACGTAGACAATATATAATTGCTTCATAATGGCTTTGAATATGACTCATCGCGGATATTTTTGATGCAAATGAAATGTAATGAGTAGGCGATGATAGACATTTGTTCGTGTTAGCGCACTAAAGATAATTATCACGTGGGATCTCATAAACAATTATATATTATGGTAACAGTTGGGTTGAAATTTACATTTTGTTTCGTTTTTTACTTTTTTTTTTATTTGTTCTCCGCCTATATGCGGTGTTTTTTTTGTAGTGATCATTTGCTTCTAAACACAATGTTGTTTTAAATATTTGAAGATTTCTCTTGCAATTACCTACATCCATGAGATCTTTTCATATCTTTTTGATTATAATCGTTTTGGTCAACAATTATACTGGTCACATATAATATGCTCATAAACGAACGTTATTAAAATAAATGTAGATGTAAACACTTATAAACACGGGGGCCTTGAGTTAATTTCTTAAAATGTGTTAGCAACCTTCGAAAAGTGCCAATTAGCTTTGTGCAAGTTGTGGCACACTGTCCTTGGACAGTCTTGTTATTGTTTTCCAGAACCTCTCCTATCAGCCGGTTCTCAACAACGATGACGGTTGGACAATGTCGACAATTGATAACAGTCTTGAGATTGAATTTCGACATCTATTCTAATTATCCCCCGTGAAAACGAGGGGATATAGGGTTGAGCTTGTCCGTCTGTCCGTCCGTCCGTCCGTCCGTCTGTCCGTCCGTCCGTCCGTCCGTCTGTCCCGCTTGAGATAGGGTACTTTGTGCACGCGAGTTGGATATGAAGGAGTTGAGCTAGAGCTTTGAAATTTTATACACGTATAAACCAAGGTCTGAAGTCGTGCCTCGTCAAGGTTTTATCTCGATCGGTTGAAAATTGTCGATTCTGGAGCACTTTAAAAATTGTCGATTTTAAACTTTTTTTTCAGATGTTAAGTACTTTGTGCACGCGAGTTGGGTATGAAGGAGTTGAGCTAGAGCTTTGAAATTTTATACACGTATAAACCAAGGTCTAAAGTCGTGCCTCGTCATGGTTTCATCTCGATCGGTTGAAAATTGTCGATTCTGCAGCACTTTAAAAATTGTCGATTTTAAACTTTTTTTCAGATGTTAAGTACTTTGTGCACGCGAGTTGGGTATGAAGGAGTTGAGCTAGAGCTTTCAGATTTGTTACACGTATAAACCAAGGTCGGAAGTCGTGCCTCGTCAAGGTTTTATCTCGATCGGTTGAAAACTGTCGATTCTGGAGCACTTTAAAAATTGTCGATTTTAAACTTTTTTCAGGTGCCAAGCACTTTGTGCAGGCGAGTTGGGCATGAAGGAGTTGAGCTAGAGCTTTCATAGTTTATACACGTATAAACCAAGGTCTGAAGCCGTGCCTCGTCAAGGTTTTATCTGGATCAGTTGAAAAT
>LQRL01113247.1:0-14075 GCA_001703475.1 Hydroides elegans
GTTCGACAGTTGGTTTGACAGTCTTATCTGAAACAAAATAAAATTGATTTTGCATTACTTGATAAAATAAGATGATGCAATTAAACTAACCATCTCTATCACGATGTCTTAAATCGGCTCCTCTCCGTATTAACTCTTCGACGACTCCGATCCTTCCATTGAATGCCGCTGCACATAAGGGACTCTGATTTAAACTACCAGGTACATTTATATCGATATCCTTATCTAAAAGATAAACAACAGCTTTCAATGCCCCTTCATATACTGCAACATGAATCGACATGTTATTGCTGTTGGTTCTATCATCGATCCGCGCCCCATGCGCCAGAAGAAGACCCATCACCTGAGGCCTGTTATGCATCGCCGCGCTATGAAAACTGGTGACCCCGTGAAATGTTCGCGCGTGTACATTTGCTCCATGATGAAGAAGAAGTGTACATACATCAACCAAACCCTTTTCGGATGCAGAATGCAGTGGTGTATATTGTGTAGAATTTGTTGAATTTACCACGTCTTTGTCATGTTTGATAAGGAATTCACACTTTTGGAATGTGTCTTGGTCGCTTAAACATGATATTATCAGTGCTGAGCCCCCTCTACTGTTAACATTGTATATATCTGCACCAGTTTCCACGAGAACCTGTAAAACACTCAGTGACGAGAACCAACTTGCACCGCATATCAATGTTGTCCAATTAATATCATCCGCTAAACTATGCTTCTTTAAAAATTCTTTTGGTATCATATCGTTGATATGTCTTTTCATCGAGGCATCCTTCAATTGACTCAAAACTAATTCTTCTTTACCGTCGATTATATCCTGACACAGTCTTACAGCAATGTCATCTGCACTAGCTACAGTGTGTACTTTGGATGCCGTAGCTGGAATGCCATCACTCTGTCTGTCCTCCTTTAAATAAATCACATATATCTTTGAGTTAAATCTTTCCGCGATTGATTGTGTGTCTGTTTTATTTGACGCTGTTTGATACACATGTCATAACATTGGTCTTTTATAACAATTAAAGGCAATATTTAGATCAACAATATACCTCAATATTATTCTTTATAATGCTACAATGCTATAATGAAACATTCATGGGTCAATTTATCTTTGAATGTTTTGAAAAAAAGCCTTAAAAATTAATTTAGTTTTTTAGAAATGATATATTTTTCTATTCACCATCATATTTGATCTATCTTCAACATCGGTTCGCCGTTTTTTTTGGTTGAATCGACTGATTCACATTATCATGCGAATGTCGCTTCTCATCAGTTCCACTGGAATTCTATTAAAATAAATAATAATGAATATAAAGTCTATCACAAACAAATTTAACTGAATACAATCAAGTGCAAACCCGATCCAATATATAATTCCTTGGTGTTTTCTTCCACAAGGATATAAAGTAAATGAACTATATAAAACAGCAATCAATAATGAAGCATTTATTTTGTTAATTATGTTTAAACATTTTAATTTACAAGGATTAACACAAATCGTATACATCGTTTTTTTTACAAATGTTACTATACTAGATATTTATTGAATATCAATTATTTTGATCAACTTTATACATTTATAAACAAAAATCTAAGCACGTGAAGTCAATTCGAAAAATAAACATATGTTTTATTTGATAACTTCATCAGAATGTTAAAATATTTTATAATCTGCAAGCTTATAAAGATTTAACATTTAGTTGGATTTTCTTTTTATAGAAGTACTTTTTGCGCTTAAAATGCATTTTAAATAAAAAACAATTATGCTAATCAAACATAATCTACATTGCGAATAAATAAACATTTACCAACCAAGATAAGTAGATCACATAACATATTTTTTTAAAGAAACCTTCATATAATAAAACAGGTTAAAACGATTTTTGACATTCATTTTGAATTTGAAGTACTTTTTGCGCTTAAAATGCATTTTAAATAAAAAACTACAATTATGCAAATCAAACATAATCTACATTGCGAATAAATAAACATTTACCAACCATATCACTAAGCTGTAAATCGTTCATATACTTGCATTCTCCCAATGAAAGGTTTTGTGTTAGCATTTCTTTCGTTTGATGATTCATTTCGGCAATCTGTGCTTCGTTCTGCAATTTATCATAAAGCACATAAAAACGTAACGCATATATTTACATACAATATAAATTTATCAATAATATGGAAAGGGAGAATAAGTCACAATGTATAAAAATAACCTAAATTAATTCGTAGAAAACAGAGGTGTTTATTTTTGAAGATCTACGAAAATGTGTTTATGCAAAAGATATCTTGATTATCGCTAAATAGTTTTTAAAATTTTCAGTTGTTTTTATATTCATTGCATTTTATGAAATGAAAATTTATTTATAATGTTGAATACAATGTACCATCTCATTTTCGATGTGTATTTCATTGAAGACGTCGGTAGTGTTTTCTGATGAGGTAGCATATGACCCGGTTGATTCTGGATCACGATATGATGTGTCGCTCTTTTGAGGAGACAGTTCTGTTTATCGTAAAAGACATATTCTTGAATGTGTTTATATTATCCTTGAATAACATGACTGACAATTGACCTGTTTTATATGTGTTGGTAGAAACAGTCTCCCTTTGCTGAGGCTTCTTAAACCACTCTCATAGCTTTCATTATGCATTTTGCCTATTATGTAAGAAATGAAAATACTTGAGATATTCCAGCGGTATATTTTGTGAAATATCCACGTAACGTGTTCATAAAATAATCTAGACAGGATAACACAATTTGTTCTGGACAGGATTGATGATGTATGTTTATTCTGTTTTGTCTGTATACAGCGTTTGTTTTATATTTTGGAGCCACATTTGCTGCTGCCAATTTGGAACCTATTTCTATACAAATGTGTACGACTTTTATGCCTAGAATAGTGTTAGCATTTCAAAATGTTATGCTTATTGAATTATCCCTAACGTTAAGAGATCATAGGTGAAATATAATTATTCTATTGCAATCAAAACTCCAGATTTATTTAGTTGCAAACAATGGTGATTAAATAAGACAATTTATATATATATATATATCAATATCCGAAAACAATAAATATAAATAAGTAACAAATGTCGTAAGCATTTATATTTGTATTTGAAACTTAGCAGTAATAAAACTGGATTAGTTGTTAAGAATTAGACGGCCAGTTCTTAAAAACCGTTGATTACGATTATTCAATCAAAAATCACATATATGTTTATAATCGTCAAAGGACCAAACAGACTTAATTACCTTTTATATATTTTTCAGAATGAGCTTTGTGTTTTGACAAATACAATATAAACATAAAAGGGCTTATTGACAACAAATGAGCTTACTTTCTAATTTGAAACACACTTCTGCAATCTTAAGTCTTTCTTTGGGATTAAATCTCGTCATGTCCATGATTAATTCCTTGACTTGTCTTTGTGCAGAACCTCTTGTGTCGTCGTTTGTCAACTTAACAAGATGAACCTCCCGACGAAGCATTTCTTCACCAATGCAATGGCCTGTCTCTGCATTGTTCACAAGATGTTTATAACATAGAATTGTAAAATTCTAAATGTACTTTAACATTTTACTAGCGATTATTATGAATTGCTTTTATTGAAGTTTTATAATAATCACTTCTTTCGAAATTTTAATATTTGATTAGATTTTCATCTTCCCTTTTTGACGGAGATCATTCTTATCTTAATTTCGTTTTATGAAAATTGTAAGTTGCTGATTTATCCGAGGATGTTTCAGCCATATTAAGTAGATGAATTATATATAAACGATAGTATATCATATCTTTAAAAGCGTTTGCAACATATGAGGACCGTTATAGTGAATGTTTAGATATTGGAGACTGTATATTGCAACAATTTGCCTTACATTTGCTATAGAAATTTTTTGAGAATAATGCAAATATAGAATACATTACTATTTTTGAAAACATTAATCAAAATATATTCAACGTTTAAAAGGATATTGCAGTCAAGTGAAATGAGATGGTAGCTAACTAAGCGTTTTATTCTTGTATGACTTAATAATATGAGGTAAATATCACATAAATGCTGGCTAACACATATTTTTTTACGTCAATCTATTCAATGGGACTAATTTTGATGTCACAGGTAAAGGTTATATTAAACAAGTACGTGTATCTTGCGATTTAGTCCTCTTGGAACCCATTTTTATCTCAGCCTAGGTAGGTATTTAAGGAATTTATTTGCCTACGTTAAAGAAAATGGATTTCATTGTTTGAAGTCACTTCCAAGTATATACATAAAAGGTTCTCGCTGTTATGTGTTTAAAATTATATATATCTTTGATTAATATTTTAGAATCACTATAGTTTGCATAAAATAACTGTGCATTGATGAAATTATTGAAGAAAAATAAATGCATTGCCATTGTATATTTCTATTACGTTTATCTTTGCTAGAATACCTGTTAAAGGGACAGCCAGTGAATGTCCCGGTCCGTATTTGAAGACTACAAGAAACACTAATCCCAATGAAAATATATCAACGGCGTCTGAGTATTCGACTCCAGAAATTAGCTCTGGTGCGCGATAATACCGCGTACCTACGAAGGTTTTCATAACATTTTCATCGCATGCATGGCCTTCAAACAATTTTGAGAGACCAAAATCGGTCAGCTTAATGACAACTTGATCACCAATCTTCGTAACTAGATAGTTTCCGAGTTTGATGTCTCTATGCACAACGTTGTTACTATGTATGTATTGCACCGCTTTAGCGCATTGGAGATAAATACCAATGTTTGATGATTCGTTTGAATTTTTATTTTTAATTATATATTCCTTAAGATTCCCTTTACTGCAATACTCCAAAAAGATCCAATATGATGTTTTATGATTATAAACGTCCAGAAAGTGAACAATATTTCGATGATTTAGCTTTTGCAATATATCCTTCTCTCTTTTTGCAGCTTCAAGTAATGACTTTGATCTTATTGCATCCGTAGTAAGATCTATCTTTTTAGCCACACAAACCGTCTCATCAACTGCATATTTTGCCTTGAAAACTGTACCATATGAGCCACGACCTAATTCAGGACTTAGACTCACGATGTAACCCCCTATAAGGATATCAAGATTGTCGTTGAGTTCCGCCATGTAACGTTTAACCTAAATATTTTATAGTATATTGTTTATATTAATATTTCATTTTTAATATTTAGCCCGATATATGCTTGGGTTTGAATCACATATTAATCTAAAGATCACTTAGCAATATTGACATATCCTATGATCATTCATATAATAACAAGGTGATTTTCAGCATACTAGTCTAGTGTAAACTCTGGCATTCCTTGCATTTATTAATGCATAATACCATATTCTGTCAGTTCAGAAACGACGCAATTAAGTACCTGTATATGCATTGGTTTTTAGTGATCGGTTTATCCTGTTGTGTGCACTATGCTGCGACTAAATGTATTGATCGAAGGAAGTAAAATGGTATTTGCATTTCACATGTGCTTTAATCAAGCAAGGACTGTTCTGCGACCATGGCTCATATATTCATTAAATTATTAACCTGGTGTTAAGATATATTGTTTATTTTTTCTTAATGTCCTTGTGTAAATAAGTGTGCAATAAAACACGTTTTACAACTTTTTATTATTTGTTCGCAATGGCACTTGTAGGTTACATATATACATTATAATTTGAGATTTTAAAACATTTCATTAAATCACTTCATTGTATAAATAGCTTATCACAGAGATAACTAAAGTATATTTCACTACTTTATGTGTTTTTGAATCTCATAAAATAGTTAATGAAATATGAATGTTATAATATTTGTTTTTACTATTTAGGCTGCAGTATTTTGTGTAAGCTTAGGTCCATGGAGTTAAAATTACCCAAATAGTAAACGAATAAATTTAAGCATAAATGCATTGTAAATCTTGTAAAATTATATAACAAAATAAATCTCGTAACTTTCCAACCATCACGATCGTTATTATTTGGTTCAAAACATGGACAGAGGAAATCCCAGTGGGAAAACAATTCAGTGGAGAAAAGCCTAGTGGAAATAAGCCGACGAGGAAAAATCCCAGTAGTTAAAATTAAAGTCCGAAAATGCCTTATATTAGGAAAAAAGGATAAATTGGCTTTATTTGTTTAATTTGTTACATTTTGATTGTGCTGTATAGACAGCACACTGTGTGAAACCTATAAAATCCCTATTACAATAGTGTGCGTGGGCCCTGATATTTTTATTATAGGTATTCCGTTTCAATGTTCAAAAATACCTAGACACACATATGCTGGAAAGCCTGAAGGTACTATTTTTTGCCTTTTGAAATCTGGATCGGGTGTTTCACCGATCCAGAGACATCTCAATCGAGATGAGTTTGATGTCAGTCGAATGACTACTCATTATGTAAAAACCAGAAATAGAAAACAAAGAAAAGTGCAATTTTGAACAAGAAAAAGCACGTCGTTTGTAGGAGGCATCCCTAGGCTGCTCCCGATGTGGTCAAGAAGATCTGGACTATGATCTTCAAAACAGACCCAGCCACCAAACGAGATATTGTGAATTTATTAGAATTGAATCTAGGAAGTATCAATCATGTTATTAAACACATAATCAAATGACAGTAATGAAAAAGCCGAAAGTTCATCAACATACTCAAGCCACGGTTGAAAAACGACGGGAAAGATCCTGGAGGCTGTACCTGATACTCAACGCAAGGAAATTGAGAAACTATGTTACAACTGACTTTGCACTGTTTTATCTATGTGGAAATTATGGAAAAAAACAAGTTTATTACGTTTGACAGGGTCAAGCACAAGAGTATGATATGAAGTCAGCCAAACGCGAAGAATGTGCTCCTTGAATCATGGTTGGGGCCGGAGTGGGTGCTCACAGGAAAACTAGCCTTGTGATTATCGATAAGAAGGTGTAGGTGACTTTGGATATCTATATTCAAAAAGGTCTGGGGCATTTTGTGAGAAAATGTGTACCGCGTTAGATTCCAGTATAATTTAAAAGCAACATGGTGTTCTACCAAGGCAACGCATCTTCACATACGACAATATAGACGCTGCAGTGACTCGACGCCGCCGATATAAAATATGTTTCACTGTAAGAGTGGAGGCCCAAATCACCTGATGCTGTCCCCATGGATTTTATTTTTTGTTGCATCCTGGCAAGGGAGCTACGGAAGAAATGCCTACCGACCCTAGCTGGTTTTAAGCATGCTCTCAAAACTATCTGGAGCGACCCCACAAGAATGTAATTGATAGGGTTCTTCGCAGTTGGCCAAAACGCTTAAGATTTAGATATTATAAACATAGATCCCACGTCAAACATATGTTAAAACTAAATGTCTGTAAGTTTTATGGTTTTCATTTTAAAGCAAAATGAAAAGTGTAACAAATTAAACTGAACATCTCTTGTAGCCGCTTTCATAGTCTTAATTTTATATAAAAAGTCCTTTTATACTTTCAGGCATTATATCAAACCTATAGAAAATGCAGTCAGAACATGAATGTTACAATTGCTACAGTTAAATTGCAATCAAACATACAAACAAAATCTTCCCATATCTGGATTACAATCTTTTTTGAACCCGATTGAAATCAAACATAACAGCATTAACTCATACATTAGCTTTTAAATCCAATTGTTGTAAAGGTTCCAAAAGATTCCAAAACTTATCATATAATAAGCCTTTTAAAAAGGCAATAATCGAGTCATTGATTAAACGACATACTACGCACATGTGTTAATACAACACAACATGATCAAATACATGGTTTATCGAGGTCACACATACTGAAATATATGCTCGATTTTTAAATGGCTTATTACATGATAACCGCTTAAATCCAGTTCCAATCAAATATAGATTTTTTAAAAATGAATGGTGATATATGGATATGGACAGCATAAACTGTCTGCAATGTACACGTAAACGGATTTAAAGAAATCACATGTTTCATCCAATATATATGGCATGATCGTTCGTAGGTATCGGTAAATCATTCTTATATTTCTCTGCATTTTTCTTTTCGCGTTCGTTTTTAATAATCCAACAGGTAGGTATGATTTTTTTGGTTGCATTTGATTTTTTTGTCTTTGTGAACACCTCTTTTTAATTATAAAAACTCTTTGAAAGTCGATTTTCATCATCTTCACGGGTTTTATCAAACGAGTTGAAGGAGTCACCATGCTTTAGCTTTTTGTGGTTTGCTAAAAAAAAACAACTCGAAATTGCGTATTTGTATGGAATCCCGAACAATCCCGTCTAAAACTTACGATTTTGGAAATATCAAGCCCAAATAGAGATATAAGATTCATATATTTTTAATGTATATTAAAAGTTATATCATTGGATTGTATTCATATGAAATGATATCGAGAAATAAACATTTCATTTGACATTTTCACTGGGCCTTTTTGCCCTTTTTGTCCTATGTTGTCTTTTTGTCCGGGGACACTTTGGCCGGATATCATAAATACGATCTTACCAATAAATTTACCGGCTCGTTTATACATAATTGACAACTTTAAGAAATAACCATACAACCTTTTATAATCATGCACTCATGTGACTAAAATCGCAGCCACCACCTGACCCCAACTCATGTGACAGAACATACGCAGAGTAAGGTTACTCGGCGTGATTTTATATTTTGCCGTTAAATATTTTTTTTGATTAAAACTTACATTATTTGCATAATCTTATGTGTACAAAAAAAAACATATTTTTAACATGAACATACCGTAATTGTATTCGGACAGAACTGGGGGAAATGTCAACGAGATATTTTTGTTACAATTCATGCGGAGAGGACAGGAGAGGCACTGTATTAGCTCTTTGTGATCCGCCACAGAATACATGGATGAGAGAACTCAGGAGATTTCTCGGTTATGAAACATAGAATCATAATATCGTGTCAAGTGGTAACATGGGATGAATTTATTTTATTCATGAATACGGGATATAATGGAAAATCAGTTTAAAACGGAATAGTTCAGTTAATGAGTCATTGTTATTGCAACGTCGGATCAAATCCATTGATAATGTGCAAGGGATATTAAGAGTAAATGCTGTCAATGAAAATAACATTGTTTTAAGGAATTCGTTACATTGTAAAGCACTTGAAATTATAGGATATTTCAGATAAGCCACTCGATAAGGTAAATAAAGGTGTTTTTTTTATTATGAATCTTTTTATCCTAAAATAGATAAAATCTTATAAGTCCATATAACGCAGCCCGTGCAAAAAACTCATCATTTTATAACGAAAGGATAAAGTATCATAAGTTTGAAGTAAGACTAATTGTTTAAATGAGCTTAATAAACAACAAATTGATTTTTTTATTAGGATTCATTCACTTTACATGAATCTACTGTATATATTTTCCATTTCATTTGGATTAAACATTACCTTATTATTTATCATGCTTCTTTTTATTTACTCTTCTTTCTGTTAATATATGCATGTCATAATTGTCGTTTGAGTACCCTATTTACTAATTAAGACGTTACTTTATACAGAATCATTTCATTATGTAGCATGCACCTTAATGAGTAAAATAAATCTTTAAAATGTATATTTGCTTAACACTAGAACATTGAAGTTAGTCGCTTAAAGACCCTTACCGGACTATAAAAGCAGGGGATCTGGCTTTCATATGCAAATTTTACTCGTTTGAAATTGAAACTACTCGTGCTCACCATTTTCATTGTTTATTCAACTTTTCTCGTAAAACAGTAATCGAAACTTATAAGGTTAATGACGTTCACATACATCATGATAGCGTGTACCACCTTTAATATTTTTTAAGAATTTGGAAAATGTATTTTGCACAAAATCACAGTTTTAGAACTTAAAAATATACTGATTTTCAAATATTTCGAAATAAAAAGATCGATTTCATTGGTCAAGCCAAATAGAGGCTATTTAGATACCAAAGCTGCAGTATCCTATTCACACATATCAAAGATGTTTCAATGATCACTCGAAATAAAAGCCTCACCACAGGGCAGCTCACTGCGCAATGAAGCCATGCATTGTCATGTTCCCTATCCAGAGCATCTGGCTCTGTTTCCCTAATCAACTTCACCTGATAAGTTGTTAAAACGGTCTGCTATTTTCTTTGATATACCTCCTTCAAATTATACCTATACAAATTATATACAAAGCCCTTTGTCATTAAATTATGCATGGTCTGGATGGCCAGATTTCTTCCAACCCATGGGTTAACTAGGTAAAATTAAAAGGGTCTTTAAATAGACAATTAACGCCAGAGATGTTACATATTTCGAGGAGCGGTATGTGTTATGTTTTTGGCTCCGTGATGTCCACTCATGCGAGTGACCGACTCTTGCCTTGACCTTTTATCCATATCCTGCTATGGTCGGATGCATACATGTAGCTGTATTTTCCAATGTTATCTAGATATGAGCAGGAACCGACTGAATTTATACATTTAAATTAATTATGCATTTTGTTTGTAAATTTGATCATAACCAAACCCCATCCTTATAAATAACCTGTTATAGAGGAGAGTTCTGTCCACACCTTTCTGTGTGTGATCCTCTTATTAAATCACAGAGGGGGATCAATGAAAAAATCAATATCCATTTAGGAATTAAGGCATTAAATAAAAATAAAAATAAAACAATAATTTGTCGATGTAGTAGTGTATTGACCATTTAGGAATTAAGACAGTAAATAATTAACAATCATGTGTTGATTTAGAATCCGGCCCAAAAAGTTTCCGCCCAAAAAGTTTCCGGCCATAAAGTTTCCAAAAATGGCAACATAGGACAAAAAGTTTCCAGCCAAAAAGTTTCCGCCCAAAAAGTTTCCGGCCATAAAGTTTCCAAAATAGACACATGGCCCAAAAAGTTTCCGCCCAAAAAGTTTCCAACTTGAAAAAAAAACCTTTACCAATTTCAGTTCTCCTTTTCACAAAATGTATGTATATAGAATTGATCTATACTTCTTTCGGAATAAACCAAACGTCAATCTACAAAATCAGAGTATTGTCTTTGTGTACATGAAGCCTTGAATGGCAATTTTTCGACCACTTTTGTTATTTTCAAATATCTTAATTTCCATTTGGACTATTTAAATTGTTAATAATTAGGCTTCATATGCATGGCTTGATATACGTGAATCGTAATCCGGATTAACTGCCAAGTGTATATGTCCTGTGACAAGCGTATACAGTAGAACAATAGATATAATGACACTAAAAGGATGGATATGTGATCCCTAAGAAGTACTGATTGGTAAACGAGAAGCATTGAAGAATAAACGCATCGCTAGACAATGCCAATATTGGCATTGAAAGAAAACTACTAACTTTGATGCATAAACGAGTCGCTAACATATACACCAATCGACACTGAACGGATGTAACATTGATTTTTTAATTATAAAATAACATTTAACGATCATTAAATGTTGGAAACTTTTTGGGCGGAAACTTTTTGGGCCATGTGTCAATTTTGGAAACTTTATGGCCGGAAACTTTTTGGGCGGAAACTTTTTGGCTGGAAACTTTTTGTCCTATGTTGTCATTTTTGGAAACTTTATGGCCGGAAACTTTTTGGGCGGAAACTTTTTGGGCGGATACCGTTGATTTAGTATTGTACACATTTGTATATACACTGATTGATACAGTTGAGCCGGTATAAAGTGCACATGGAAATGAATCCATGGAAAAAAACATTGGAGTTTCTAAAGAATTGAAACAGTCATTACTAGAGGGAATCATTTTTAGCGATCATGGTCACATCATAATCACACAATTTTTTTTTAAAAAAGCCATTGAATGTTGGGCTTAAATGTTAAACAAAACGAAAAGCGCCACTAGGTCACCGTTTTCGATTTTTAGGAGTAACAAGTGTAGCAAAAAGTGTTTCAATCTAATTTTGATCTAATAATAGTTTTTATGAAAGTAATTTATGATGCTTCGGGACGAAGCATAATAAAGGAGGGGAGTGTTCCATAACTATAATTTATTGGCATTAAGTTATAAAAAAGCTGTCCTGTCTGAAATCTGGTTTTACGTTAGAATGTCAATAAACGGTCAAACCGATATCGATATTTGGCAACACATTCAGCCCACCATGAAATGTCAGGTTCATATACCAGAATATAAGTTAAAGGAGATTATTGTATTATAATTTAATTTGATAATATTGATTAATCGTACCGTAAGTGCAATTAAGTCAAGCGGAAAAATATAATCGATAGTGTTTGTATAATTACAGAATATATCAGAAGATATTTAATCGTTGTTATTTAACGATAATCAGTTATAAATTATATGACAATATTGGTAAAGATTTGTTTATTAATCACTGAAGATTTTGGAACATTGTAATAATTGATATATGAGTTATGCTTTAAAATGTATCTTTTGATTGTGTATTATCCTGTCACGTAAATGTATACGCCACTGAAATGTACCGAGTAATCTACAAATTGTTTAAAGATTCAACGATGGTTTTTGTAATGAAAAGGTGTGATTGTGAATTATATCTAAATGTATTTTGTCTACAACTATCCTTTGTTCGAGGCGGCGCATGCGCACGCAGCGTCGCTTTTGCGTATATAAACCGAAGCGCCGCCCGAGCAAAGGGTTCCGTCTAAAATTTAGGTTCCGTCTAAGATCTAGGTGCCATCTAAGTAAAATTCAAAATTAAGTTAAGTGTAGTCGTTGTTGAAATTTCAATGAAAGATATGATTTGGACTTTGTGCATTTTGTGAAAACAGCAGAAGAAAATGGGGAATAAATATGATTTCGGACAAGTAGTTTAATAATTATTGCTCATAGAACGATCCAAATTTCTGATAACGTAACATTATAATGTCAAATAAATATTTTGTCGTAGTGAATCGAATAGGGTCTCCACTTGTGAGATGATTCGAAATAAAATTATCAACTCATACTGTTTACATGATACAATTCATTTTACTCCTAATACAAGTAGCTCACTGTGTGGCCAGACACTGGATATCTAAGAATGAAAAAATACATGATTTTTTCCCCGAAAATACAGATTCAGAATACCTTTGAATTAAATAACCCTTTATTTTATTGTATCAAAATCATAAATTGCATTTATTTTATCTGACACAAATTTTACACGATAGAGCTTATCAACAAAAGTTTTCTTTACAAAACAGAAAGTCAGTAATTAGAATTCATTTATTTACCTGTTCAATAATTTACAATGAATAAAAAATATTAAGTATGTTTTCAAAGTGTTTCCGTAATTATCATTAGACACGCATGAATTATTCGGTTCGATCCGTACCATGTAAACATGTAAGGAATCCGTACAAAGGAATTGCCATATTCTAGTTTCAAACAAGACTTGAAAAGACTTTTTCAACTGAGTTTCAGTGTTGAAAAGCTTGTGTTTATAACTACCATTATTCCCAAACTGTTTAAAATGTTTTTGTAAGGTGTCATTGAATATAATCATATAGATGTTGGCCAATAGATAATATTTATCCAAGGATCTAGTTGGCTACTTTTTGCTCTAGTAATTTCGTGTTAAACATATATGCACAATAAATTGCAAGGAACCCTTATATATTTAATGGGTATTTTGCTAACATGAGCATATGAGCAGTTAAACATTATGTAGTCAAGCTTATAGCCAAGCTTGTCTTTGAAGCACCCTTATGATAAACACGAATTGCTTTTAATAGTTGGTATTAATTCTATTTGATGTTTATACAACATAGCTTGTATATGATTTGCAATAACATTGGGGAGAAGGCAATAAAATGACATGATTAATTATCAAACCCACGTTTTGTTTATTCTTTATTCATGGCTTACACTTTGATCAACGACGGGTGTCTCGTAAGAGTGACCTCACTTTATAGAGCTTTTGCAATGAAAATATAATACCAAACCCTACCCAGTCTTAAGCACCGTCCACACTGCACTCGCTCGCTCGCTTTTGTTAAGTAATGCAAAACTTGTTTTGTATTTGTTCTTAATGACAGTTTGGTTATAAGCATAGACGAATAAAACTACTACCATTTGGAGGATTGTAAAGGTTT
>LQRL01113250.1:0-10731 GCA_001703475.1 Hydroides elegans
CCCCCCCCCCCCCCACCCCCTACACGTTACACACTTCCAATATTCTCTCTAGATGCAAAATTTAAATTTGATTGGCGAAGTCATTTCGGAGCTTAGCCTGAGGGACGGATGGACGACCCGGCAGAGGCAAAACCATCAAGATCACCAGTCTCCAGTCAGTTTCGAATTCCCTGATTTTTTTTTCACTGATAGTACCTGATCCACGATTGATACTGACCCGATCTAAGATGGTTCTTCATAACAAAACATGCCTATAATTAGTACATATCCGAGCGCCGACGATCGAACAACTATTCTTTGTATAGTGTGTTGGTGGTAAGCGAGCAAATTTTTTGAACAATCGATTTTATACCATATTATAAACTCTATTTTTTTAAATGAAAATATAAATAAAAAATCTTGCTTTTGCCCAAAAAAAGGTTTAAAAGGTTTTAAAAGGTTTTTTTGTTGAAAAAAAAGGTTCGCTTGAAAAAAAAAGGTTTTAAAAGGTTTAAAAGGTTCCGCTGGGAAGCCTGTAAATACATAAATATGCTATATAAATTGCACTTTCCAAAACATCAAAAACATATCAATCTCACAAATAAATCAGTTCTCAAATAACAAAAACAATAATAAAGGATAAAACTATGCTATAATACGAACAACTATAACCTCACATCCATCACTCTTTCATCTTGTATTTGATTGGCCTTCGGCTCATCGAAGCCTAAACTCGACGCCGAATCGGTGACACTGTCCTTTTTACTCTTCTTCTTACCAAACAGTTTCCAGAACTTAAACCGATTCACTTTCTTCTTCTGCTTAATATCAGCACCAAAGTCTGAATAGCTCTCGCCCTTATGCCTCAACTCGGGCGTTGACCCGTTCATAGACTTGTCTTTGTGGTTGCTCAGATTGGGCACCGACGTGGACAGCTGATGCTGCTGATCCAACAGTTTCTTGGCTCGCCGCAGCGTGCTCACACTCAGCGTGTCATTGTGCCAGGGCGGCAGACTCGAGTCACTCGAATTCCTCTTTTTGACGCCACCTATATCCGACCTCGTCTCCATGTCACGTGTCATGTAGTCCTGGATCTCGCGCTCGTCCGCATACGTGCCCATCTTCGAGTCCATGAAGCTGAAGGCGTGGATCTTCGTCAAAGGCTGGGCCTGGTAGACGTACTTGTTCTTGTCTTGGCGGCTTAAGGTCAAGGCCTGCGAGATGCGGTTCTTGAGGCCACCATTGGCAGGGCGGGGGTTGCTGGCGTACTGGCGCTGTTGGGGAGGAGGGCGGTTTTGGAGTTGCTGTTGCTGGCGCCGCTTTTGTTGGACCTATTCATGAGAATAAACGTTTGTAATTAGATTGAACTGTATGTAAAAGGCATATTCCACAACGGATAAGATGTGAGATTTATGTTTATTAAATTATTATTTTTTTTATTCAAATCTTTATGAGATCAAACCAATAACAATAAGAATATTGGTGGTACACCTGTATTTATTTATACATTGAGGAAATAAATTAGATGTATAATTTTGATTTTAATTCTAGTCAATTTATTTTACGCATTTGTCATACAATATTCCCATTCAAACAAAAATTACTAAAATCAGTTTGGCATGATTCTATTAACTATTCTTTATATTTTTACTGCTACCCCTTACAGGAAACATGTTGATACTAAATATAACCCATGAAGAAAATGCTGCAATGATGTTTGAATTATAGTTTATCAACAAAAAAAAACTTTAATTATAACTTTCAAAGTAAAAATGATTTGTTTTTTAATCAAAATAAAACAGCCTTGAAATTTACATTAACAGTAACCCGTTTGCACTCTTAAGTATAAATATGCATGCTTCTTGCGTTGCGAAATAAATACGAAGCAAATTCACTAACGGGATTTGTCATGAGAAATTTGGCTGTGACGTTAGAACCTTACGTTGCTTCGAATTTCGAAATGAAACAATCACATAATGCTACTCTCGCATTTTGAGTATATGAACTTTCAACTTTCGAAGTTAAACCAACGTAAATAATGAATGGCAATCATGAACGTCAGTTTTTGACGACCGCGACTTTTGTCACGTCGCGTTTCGTTTAAATCGCTGCCTAATTACTATCTTATGGCCTACGAAATGTCATCCATGCATCCTTAACGCATAATGTTTTTCAACGATCCATCGACCCTATCGAGTGGTAGGGCGCTTTTATGAATTCTTTTATAAAAATAATAGTGACGTACCTTTCTTGCGAGCGAGGTGGTGCTGTACTGCGGCAGGGAGTCGCTGTCATCCTGCATGTACTTGGAGTAATCCTCGCCTCCATACTCCTGGAACACCTGCAAATTGTAGAGGGATAATATAGAATAAATGATAATATATAAAATAAATTTATTAGAAGCCATGTCATTTACAGTTTACTCCGGTCAAACAAAACGCCGTTTCATCGAATGATTGAAGGAATTGAAGTAATTGTTGGAATATCATTTTAATCGTTTGGCTTGAAAATAACTAAAAAACGTTTGGCTTTGTCGTAGGACTATATCTTTATTTATTTTTGAATTCAATTACCTCGCTATCATTCACTGCAATATTAACGTCTCTCATTATCCAGTCTTTGTATTATGTATGTTTTAAAACTCATAAACTACAACTATGAACCAAAATATATAAAGCATAAATCTATATAATAAGTCCTAAATTAAATTTCCTTGTTGTTCCCTATTGCACACACATTAAATCATGTTTTTCCGAATTATTCCTAAGCATAAATCACAGCCCCATGACTAATGTATTCCGGTTTGCATTATCCTTGGGTTTCACAAAAGGGGTTTCTTTGAAGAAATATAATGAAATGCTTATAACTCTATGGCTATTTCATTGTATGCAATTTTTAACTATAATACAACAGTGATCGGTCTTTCAGGCGATACAATTAACGTTGACCATGATATATCTGCACAGTGCATTGTACGCCACAAAATTGATGATCATTTACAATGATTGTACATCATTTACTGTCCGCGTTTATACGTCTTCGTGATTAGCAGCGAGAACGATAATTGGGGTATCACGAATGTAGAGAGACCATAGTCTAATAATCGGAGGGGTATTTTGTCGGGTGGTGTCGAAATGAAATGGGGTGTAGTCGGCTTGAGATGCACGACGTCGTGAAGAATAAGATACGAGTTTAAGGACGATTGTGTCCTGAATGTGCCCGAAATTGGAATGGAATGTTAAGAAAAATCAATTGGATCAAACTGACAATTATATAAGTTAAGTGTATGGGTAATCCGGTGTCCTAAATCAAATCGATTACAATATACAAACATAGTTAAAAAGGTTTAATTTTATTAGTGTTTTGGTGATTTTTTATTCCGTTATTTACAAACAATCTAAAATTGATATTCTACACGAGTTCATTATGAATGGCAATGGCAAATCCAGTTCATACCGTCCCATAGTTTCAATGTGCCTAAACTGCACCAACATTTAACATAAAATTTGATTACATTTATATTTTGCGTGTTTCCAAAAAGGGGTGTATGCGTTTTAAAACAAGTTTATATAGTATACAAGGTGAATCATAAAAGGGACCCTTTCAATTAGAAAGGTCTCTTTTTCGCCCTGTTGCTGAAGTACATGAAGAATGTGGGAATGTATATTCATGAAATATAACGCGTTTCAATTTAACCAAACGCCCTGTATTTTTTTTTATATATTTAAAAATACGTTTTTTTTATGTATTGACAATACCGCATTTAAATTATTGTCCAGAAAAAAAATAAAACCGCTAGCTAACATGTTCGAATGGTTATAATATATTCATTGCTGGCTACCTGATAAACGGCATGTGATAAAATGAAACTGTAAATAAACATTACAAATTTCCACGTCCTGGTCCATAGATATTTGAGTGGTTGTCACGAAAGATAGATGACCCGCAATTTGTTGTTAAGGGCAAAACAAAAGGATGTTTTTGGTAATAATGGATCACTTTTAAATTTTGAAACTGATATATGCGTTCTATGTCCGTTTCCGTATCTTGATGTTGGAAATAATACTGGCTAGGCAAGATTTGCTGTTGTATAATCACAAAAGGACGACAAACGTTACTGTTTGGCCGGATGAAATAGATATTCTGACGACTATTTTGTTCAACAACCCAAGCCAAAGTTTTAGCGAGGTCTAATATCATCGCAAGGGTGCATCATTCCGTTAGCCTCGGTGTAAAAAAAAACATTACCACCATTTCCATTTTTCTTTAATCGTTCATATGCTATATGCTTTAATTATTTGTATTTCTCTTTTCTCAGTTCAGAAAAAAAAACATCCACCATGAACGGGAGAAAAAAAGGATTTTATTCCTAGATGAGAGTGACATACGGGGTGACATAATGTTTAAAACGGACGTCACCCAGGCCCTTGTGATGCTGATTTTAAGCAAGTGCCCTTCCCATGTTTCAAAACGTGCTTCAAAAATGACATACCTCAAACATCAAGAACAATCCGTTGATAATGGCAATAAAGTATGTAATCCAAAACAAAAGAATAACAACTTCATTCCTTATTTCATTTTAACATAATACATGCCATCTTGATCACTTTACAACAAATATTTAACACATTTACTCAAACGTGTGTTAATGTACATGTTCCATTGTTCTTATGCATTTGCGTGCTTACGTCACAGTATTTCTACGCAAAACATTGCGTCACAATGGGCTCGTATTTATGACGCTTACGTTTTTAATCAATCGAATTTTTTAATGTGCGACAATGGTGTTTATATGAAATTTGACATGATAGAAGGTAGTTTCTTAATGTGTTGATGAATAAGTTTATTTTGATAACGCATATCACTTAATTTCAATTACAAATACGGACATAATAGAGAAACGATATTTATTTATTGTCTGTTTATTATAAGTAATCGTTTTATTAATACTGACCGTTTTAAACCAAATTACTGAAAAAAAATATTTCTGGCCCTTTCAGGGATTTTATTTAAATTTCTTATTTCAATTAGTTTGACATTCAGATGCTATTATCTAGGAATAAAAACAATACTACAATTCGTGACGAGTGAAATCTGACAATTCTCCTCGGGAAAGCAAAAAAATAGTTTCACTCGAGCTTCGCTCTCGTGAAACTATTGTTTTGCTTTCCCTCGGAGAATTGACAGATTTCACTCGCCACTCATGAGATATTGTCATTATATAACTTACCGGATATTGACGCCCGCTGCCATTGTACATCCCATCGTCGTCGGCGAAATCGAAGGTGCATTCCTCTTCGTCGAACGCCGAGTCATCTTCGGTAATCTTCGTGCCCGTTCGGGAGACGGGCGACTTCGGCGAACTGGGCGACGAGATTTCGCTGTCGAACTCCGAATGATACCCACTTGAGGGCGCGAGAGACGAAATGGTTTCATCGCCGCTGTGTCGCTTCTTGTTACCGAATCGACCGCCCTTTTCGTGTTTTGCGTCGCTTTTCTTCTTGAAAAGTGAAGACGTGTTATTGTTCTTTTTATCGAGCGTTGTGATGGCGGCTGGTGAATTGAGCGACGGTGGCGTATAAGGCATATCCTGGGTATCATCGCCATTAAAAAGCGAACCAACATCATTATCGGGACTTTTTGGTGCCTGGTGGTTGAGGAAATCCAGCTTCCGTTCATAGACGGGCGAGGCGCTTCCGACGGAAGTAGGTGGTGCGAAATCGGCGGGCCGGTGCACGTCCACGTGGTGTGCGTACACGTGGCCGTTGACATCCGGTGTTTGTCGGGTATATCCGGGACTCATCGGCGGAGAGCCGAAGCCGGTCGATCGCTTTGGGGAATCATCGAAACCGCTTATTTCGCGATCGTAGTCCGGGCTTTGCATTGGTTGTAATTCAACTACCGCTCGAGTGAATGGAAGCGATTTCGGCGGTGGAGGTGCAGAGTACTTTTTCGCGGTGCCCGAATCAGAGTTTTGTGTCACTTTTGTGTAACCAGGACTTTTTGGTGACGTCATTGACGTTGGAGACGAAGGTGAATTTGGTGCGATTTTAGAGGAATATCCTGGACTTGTTGGTGATGGAAATTGTTTGGTGTAACCGGGACTAGTAGGGGACGATACGGGACTGGGACTGAGATAAATCTCTTCTTTGCAACTTTTGGCTTTATTCAAGCCATTCAGTTGTGGCTTATTGTTCGCTGAGTTGTTGTTTTGGTTTCTCTGAAGGGTGACCGGCACAGGAAGCTGCATCGTGTTAATGTTCTTATCCTTTTCCGCTCGCAAAAACGCACCTCCTTTACCCTGATCGTTTATATTGCCATTAGTTTTCGATTCATTTCGATTGACAGTGTTACTTTTAACGACGCCATTGGTCTTATTCTCTGGCACTTTGGGCGCCGTGTTCGTTTTTGGGCCGACGCCATTCTGTTTTTCGGCGGCCGCTTGAGCGGAATTGCGACTCGGTGGCGCAGGGGCGAGAGGCTTTCGCGCCAAAAACGTCATCGAGTTGCTCTTTTGTGCAGGCGGCTGGGAAAAGACATCTTTGATGTGCTTGATGCCGCGTTCTTGACTCGTGGCAGCCATCTTGGCTAAGCTCGTCACGTGATGAAATAATCAAGTCACGTGAAGTCGATTAGGAATAAATAAGATGTTATCCTCTATTGTGGTTTTTTTGTTAGGTTTTTCGTTGTGTTCTACCAATATCGTGGTGTTCTACCAGTATCTGCAATATAGAAAAATGCATATTAATTAAATATTTAAATGTTCAAGTATAGATATACCTAAATTCGTTGCTTAAAACTGTTCTTATTTAGCCCTAAAAGATAATTTGCATAAATGCAAAAAGTATGAGCTTTAAGTGCATGTATAACTACGAACACATGCAGCGCTTTAAAGAAATTAATTTTACTTCAACTAAAGCTCCGCTAATTTAAGAGGAAATGTTATATAAACGAAGGGGTATATTCTAGTATGGGGTCGAGTTCTATTTTTAACTTTTTTTACGACATATATAGCTGTTTTGCTTGTTTATCACATTGAATTTTTTTTTTAAATGAGAAGATGGAAAATAAAACGATTCATCAAGTGTTTTGTTTCAGGGTTGATCGCATTTTTTATGCAAGAAACTATTTATCTGTATTTTTCTGTTATATATGAACATAAATAGATAGGCCTATATTGTTGACTATGATATATAGGTACAAGCGAACTATTTGGTATGTTTCACACCATATTAACAGTATGGAGACGGCTTATAATAACCATTTGTCTCTCAACACATATAAAGATTGCCAAAATATAAAGGCAGTTAAGAGACAATGCAACATATCAATAAGACGTATCATTCATAAGAATTACAACGCACACGGTAAGGTTCAATGAGACGTACACAATCGTAGGCAACGTCATTGTTACACTGTATGTTTAAAGTTTTATTGTTATTGCTAGACGCTGCCCCGTTCCGAGCGACGTTACAGAACGAAGAAAATGTTACACACATGAAAACAACGTAATAAGAACGTTGAAACGTTACAACGTTGTTCCCCAAACGGGATTTTTTTATTCTTTCATAAAAACTGAAGACTAATCGTTGAGCAATCGCCAACTATCTCTTTCATGTTCTCTGACAAAGACATCTTTTCTTTATCTAATCGATTTCTTTTTGCGTTGTTGTGATAGATTATCGGGTATCTTTTGCGACGCGCGGACAGACTAACTACATCAGCGGACAGGTGCATGCAACATATGTTGACGTCGCGCGACAATGGGACTTATCTGAGATTCTACGGTTGGTGTGAATGACCGAATCTGCGTTCGGTTATGTATCTCTTAATCGCTTCGAAATTGGAAAACGATAATATAAACAATATCGCTTGCGATAAAAAAAGCTATCCTTTCAAAGATCGCGTCGATCGAAGTTGTACGTGACCGTATTATAATATCATGAATGGGATTACTGTCAGTATTAAATAAACTGTGCTTGTGTGCAAATAGTTAACAATGCATTATTATAACCCTATTTTCCCATTTTCATGAAACTAGATCTTTAAAAGCCGATGGCAAAAATTTAATGACATTTACCCAAGGTTGGTTTTGCGCCCTATTTCACTCAATTTTCTCTACGCTCTATCGCCTTAGCAAGGTTGTATTGGTGCAAAATCTTTTCAATCTTGTCTAAGATATCTTTTTTATCTTTTAAACTAACTTTTGAAATAAATCGAATCTCTAAAACAAGTTTATTTAAATGTGGAAATGATCCATGAAATATATAACATGATTATATTCATTTTAACTGGCTGTAATACATAATTGAATGAACATGTAATATCACTAGATAACAATAAATCCCATTAAATTTTATTGAAGCGTTCTCTTTATATTATTTCCGATCCTAAATTATATCCTTTTTTTTGCGCTCTACCCTAATACCTTCCTATGGCGAGTTCATTGTGAAAATGCGTAATTTATTTTTTCTGGTGATGTCTGAATCATATATCAATGTTTACAAAATACAAAATAAAGGCACACCTTTTTTTCTTATTCAACATAATTTTTTCCATTTTTTATCTAAAGCCTGATCTAAACGAGTTCAAATATGTGAAGAAAAAAACATTGTAAATTAACAATAAATGGAGGTTCATTACGTTACTTCGCGGTTATCCGAATTTGTTGAACTGTAATTGTAATTCCATGTAATAAAATGAGCATAATATCCGTTTAATGTATATCTAAAATACATACCTATGGCCATATCAAGTTTGCAAACACACAATCGAAAACGTTTTATTCCGTACATGAAATCCCTAAACTGTCACATAACATGTACGTTCTAAAATAGCCTCAAATATGTTAATCCATTATTATTTCCTTTACAAATGGAAGTTGACCTGTAAATGAAGCCTTTTACCGTATATTCATCATTATACACATCTGTTATCTATTCATTTTTAAATCCTTTGAAAAATTCACATACAACATGGTCACGAAATTGACCCAACGACGAAATTCAATCCCTTTTACGTCAGAACACCCACGCAGAAGTGACCATTGGCTATTATGTCGCGCTGACTAATGTTCGTACCTGATTCCTTCGCCCCTCTAAGTCATTGTATTTGAGTCACTAAAACCAGCTTAGCGTTGTGGGAAATGCATGATTTTACCCTTTTGAGAAAAAGCTAAGATTAATACTTAGTTATTAATTTAAATGTTTGTACTAAGGTATATAAATGTGAAAGTAATTTATAATATAATAAACAAAATTAACCCAACCTGTGAGAGGAATTGACTCTGCTAATGGTTCACTCTACGACGGTTAATTAAATTTGGAACGCATTCAAAACATAACAATAATTTCCAAATGTTCATAGGTATCCAACTTTCCAATATTTTGTGTTGTATTCCCGATGTATCCAAGTATTTTTTCGCAAAGAAAATAACCGTTTTTATTTTACATGTGTCATAGTATGATTTGATTGTTTTTCTCAGTTGTTCTCTCATTTAAGACATCTTGTTCAATTATCCTTGAGCTTCCACTCTTATTTTTAGATACATATGTGTTCGTTTCAATAAATGATTTGCTTAACTCATATTTTAATGTGTGGCAAAACCCCGAGCTGAGAATCTTACATTAGATCAATTGAATTTGGTACTCACAAAGGGATCATAGATCCATGATCCATCTAATGTGAAAAGCCTTGCTCCTTAACTTGAATAGTTCATTAACCTTCGAATTGCAATCAAAGTATGATCCACATTGTTTAATTGCATTTATCCCTCGGAATAACTTAATTGATTGCACTCTTTGAAAATAATTAAATAAAGTTAATCGAGTTTGGGCTAACGTTACATTAACGTTACTCAAAATATTGATACATGTATATTTATGAGTAATTTATTTTCTTATGTTTATAAATTATCCAATTTATAGCCCTCACCATACACAAATATATCACAAATCACCATTTCGGTCTATGGCTTAAAATACTGTACCAGTTAAGTGACTTGGCATGTTCCAACAGTACATTGCTGTGTGTTCACCATTTGCATGCCATTCAACTGCTATTGTTAAACCATGGTCCGAATGCATTTCATTATTGTAGCTATTGACCAATTGACCGTGACTAATTATTCTGTGCAGCGAACGCAATGGTCGGCGTGAACATGAATAAAATAGGCCTGCTTGACCAGCCAACAAAGAACAGAATTCTACTACAATATGGTGCCCCTTCGAATGAGACATGATATCGTTAGAATATGTTTGGGGCGTATTACAAATTAGTTCCCATAGGTATTAGGGATGGGGGTTTGGGGAACAGCTGTTAAAATGTATCGATTATTCATTTCCTAAAACTATTATTTAACTTTTCATTTATCTCCCTCTCCTTCTTTCAAATACACATCCACTCTTTCTCTAGTTCGGTTTTGCTTTCTATTCTACTCAACCTTTTTTCATAACGGATTCTTCTTCACTCCATCTGGATCATATAACATGATTACCGTCTTTATGTTTGATTGATTCTTTCAAAGGAATATGACTCTGTAACAATCATCCTCCCAATCATTTTCCCAGACAAACCAAATTGAATTTGCATCCTTTGACAGGACAAAGCCTACTTTTGGGCTGTTTTGAATAGAAACCAAAAATCGAAGCATCGCTAATACAGATCGATACTATTTCGTCTGGGCTTGTTTTATGCGAGCGAGATCGACTGAATAATGAATACAATGCAGCCAATTTATGCATGTAAATTGAT
>LQRL01113252.1:2855-15275 GCA_001703475.1 Hydroides elegans
TTGTATCTTGCAAATAATTAGAGGAAGTGCCATATATGCCACTTGACAAGAAATGAGAAATCAACCTCCGAGGAAAATGTAGTGTCCTACTCAGGAGGGGGCCTTCGTACAGAAAACCGAAATAACGACGTTTATTTCCTGTTAGTGTGGCTGTATGCCTATATCAAATGCATTTAACAAATAGTACTAACATACATGTAAAAGAAATGTAGGACAAATCGCTGAAAATGTACGTGTTCGAGTGAAAACGACTACTCTAGTTAGTAGTTTGTTTTGCGGCATGGTGAGTTTAGGGTGGATAGTTCCTATGACCGTACTTAAAATACATCCACGCTTTGAGAGCATTTGCAACTTGCATGAAATGGGTTCCATTTGCCGATGGGAATGTGTGTACGAGCTTAAAATTATTGTCATGATGAGACGATGGTGGTAGAATTAGATTTATTGTATGTAAGTGATGTTTGTAACTTAGGGCTGTGTCGGGGCGGGTATTTCTGCTACCCGAACACCCTAAATCAATACCAAACCCGATACCCGACGCGAAGTTCTCAGATCATGGTTTTCTTAATGTTGCATCTGTATCTACTCTGCGAGATATGCTGTACTTTTATAGCCGTATATAAGATAAAATGAAATATCAAGTCAATTCATATTGTATTAGCGAGATCACATTGAAAATAGGTTTTAATGGATAAAGATGACTGAAACCGTTCAATGTGTTGTTAAAAGAACAATTTAATGAGCTAACCCCGTTGATGATTTCATACGGCATGATAAAGCGTGACTTGTACTTACGTTGTTAAAGGGAGTCTCATTCTAGGCGGTTAAGCATATCTGAAACCGCACTAGTATTATGGCATATATTTGTAACGAAGCGGGCCGCCCTCTGGGCCGCCGCAGTTTTCCAGATGAGTTATAATCTATCTTACATAAGATTTAAATCATCAAGGGCTTTATTATACCGGTCTACTCGCGGGTAGGGAGAGGCGAAGATATTGCATGCAGTTACACTCAGTATCCGCATGCAGACAACTATAATACAACTATGATACCCATTCTGAGAATCGAACCCATGACCCAGTGTCCGAAGCCTTAACGGGTTCGGTCGCCACGTCTCGCAGAAATGAAAGCAACTTTTAAACCAAATCTTTGAATATGTAATATATTTTCAGGTGTATTTTCAGCGATATTCATCTCTAAAGAATGACATATGGGTCACAATTGTTTGACATTGTTCGACTATGTCTTTATTAAGAAAAAAAAGATCGAAGAATAAAACTTCTTATTAAATCATTTATGAAATACATTTATATTTGATTTCAGCCGTTTCCACCTCTTAAGAATGACTTGATCTTAAGAGCGGCACGTGGGGAATATACGGAGAGAGTGCCTGTCTGGGCAATGCGACAAGCAGGAAGATATCTCCCGGGTAATTTATGCATATATATATTTTTCAACACTCATATGCATATGCCGATCGTATCGATTTACCTTGCATCATTTTCTACGAAATGCAAAATGTTGTGTCACCATGGATCATCTAAATAAATTAATGTTTTTGACATCATGATATTTTTATATCTAAGTGATATGAAAAAGCATGCATAGACCTAAGGCTGTTTACATACTTTTTGGACAATAACATTTATAAATGTCTAAATGAACAGTTTAAAATTTCATCAATTTTAGAAAATCAGATATTTATTAACTTTATTAATTAGATTTAGAACATAGGTACAAATGTATATGCTTTTGATAATTTTTGACAATTTCGAATGATTTGACAATAATAGGCACGTTTTAAGTATCTAACTAATGTTCTAGAGTACATGGAAGTGCGCAAGACCAATGCGTTTTTTGACATTTGCCAAACTCCAGAAACCGCTTGCGAAGTGACTTTACAGGTGAATTTTCAATATTTTCACATTTATTGTATTTGTATTGTAGAGTTTTTGGAAGTATTTAAGAAACACAAGTTCTTTGATCTGTGTGAATCACCCACGTTGGCATGTGAACTGACTTTGCAGGTGATTTTCTATTAATTTGAAACAAATACAAATATACGTGCAAAAGCGAACCATTCAACTGTGGAATTGAAAAATGTTGTGCTTTTTCGTTTGCAATGTGACTGAAAATGTTTGTTCTCCACCATGTCAATGAGCTATAAAGACACTAGTAAAACTCGTAATAATAATGATAAAATGTAGATTATTTTATTCTATAACAGATGTCTGTTACAATATGTAATCGTATGATAACTATAATCTATTATTTCGATTTGATGTTTAATATTTTTACGTGTTTTTGTTGCAGCCAATCCGACGTTACGATTTTGACGCGTCGATCATTTTCTCGGACATTCTTGTAATTCCACAGGCGCTTGGAATGCACATCGAAATGATTCCAGGCAAGGTTAGTCCAAAACAACTACTTATGATTATCTGATTAAAATATGGAATAGAATTTGGATATTTTATATGTGTCTTTTAATAAGGCAGTTCCAAATGATGTCTTATTTTCTTGTACATCCACTAAAAATGATTAATCAGTTTCTTATCTTTACAAGGATCAAACTTTGATCATCTTCATACATATGTTTTTAAGGGACCAACATTTACTTCTCCATTAAAAACTCCTGATGACCTCGATAGTCTTGATAAGGACGTTGACATCAAGAAGGTTTTGCATTACGTGTATGAGGCGATCACGCTGACGCGGCATAAATTGGAGGGAAAAGTGCCTTTGTTCGGCTTCAGTGGTGCCCCTGTAAGTATGAACGTATTTTGTTGCGTTGTCAATCTACATGCAAGAAAATTATACTACCTATCTATGATTATATCTAATCTACCTATACATGTATATCTATCTACCTATCTATGCATCTATCTACATGTAAACCGCTCTATAAAGCTTTAACTATATCTCTATTTCTATATTTATTTTACTCTCCCCTTTCTCTGAAAATTTCATTTATACATTCCAACGTAGCAAATACAAATAGCAACAGTGATTGGTACCGTAGGCATTCGGTGCATAAACCAATTACCATCTCTTGTGTAGTTCACCCTGATGGGCTACATGATCGAAGGCGGCGGCTCGAAGACGCACTCGAAGGTCATGAAGTGGCTGTACACGCACCCGGATGAGAGCCACGGTCTGCTGCAACTGCTCACCGACATCGTCATCAAGTATCTCATTGAACAGGTCAAGGCCGGTGCGCAGGTATGTGGATTAGGGAACCGGTATATGGAACAACTTATAATGATTTTACCCATGATCATGGTGTCACAACCTATCTAAAATGTCAACACCGAGCAAAGCATCCGTTAAAAATATCAAATCATAATTTTCTAAAATCTAACAATATGCACTCCTTTCAATATTGCAGTGAATAACGTTACATTTGTTCTCTCATTTGCAGCTTTTGCAAGTTTTCGAAACATCAGGTGCGCCTTTGAATCACGAAATGTTCAGCAAGTTTTCTCTGCCATATTTGAGAGCCATATCAAAAGGAGTCAAAGAAGGTTTGGCTAGTCAAGACGTTCCTCTAGTTCCAATGGTAAGTTCTCACGAAATTTCTAAAAGGCGTGATTAAGTTAATTCATTTAATTCGTTGATATTATTCATATCTGAAATCAAATATTTTCGTTGTGGCATCGACAGGTATATAGTAAAGCTTTAACCTTATTGACGTTTGGCTCTCTTATATAAATATTGATATGATTTTATTATTTTGTACTATGTTTCCTAGGTGGTATTTGGAAAAGATGTACATTTTGCAACGGAAGAAATTGGTAATAGCGGTTATGACGTTGTAAGTTTGGACTGGAAAATGAAACCAGTAACGGCACGGTATGTATTTATACTTTTATTAAGACTATAATAATAATACAGGCTTTTGTATATTAACGACTTGCAAAGGTAATTTTCAGTTCGCGAGCATGATAGTATATACTAAACGGTAGCCTACAATGAATAGTAGAGTGTTAACTAGTAACTTATCAAATTAAAAAATCAAGAAATAAATCGTCAAATAATGCAAGTTTTTCCTTTGCATTTCAGAAAACTAGTAGGACCGAACGTTACATTACAAGGGAATTTTGATCCATGTGCCTTATATGCACCAAAGGTAAGATAGTATTTTTCCAGTTGACCTAGCGTTACGCGTTTGAATTGATATGAATGTCTTGAAAATCATTGATGTCTAGAAGTTTAATCAATGATGATCAAGCATGATGTTGAATATATAAAACAACACATAATATTATTTGCTTTTCACAAGTATAAATAAATTCAAGCATAACACATGCATATAAATCCTATGAATATTACTTCAAAACTACTTTTTGGACCATACACACGATATCATGCTTAGACCAACTTACAATTAATCAAACCTTCTTAGGCCTATATATCTTTATCATCTTTATTTCTTTTACGCTCCCTGTTTAAAAGGAAGAGATTCGCGAACGCACCAAGGCCATGCTGCAGCAGTTCGGTACACAACGCTACATCGCCAACCTTGGCCACGGCATGTATCCCGACCATGACCCCGAGCATCTGAGGACATTCATTGATGCCGTGCACGAGTATTCGGAAGATATGAATGCAAGGAAATAGGGGGGTATGGGAATGAGTTAATACGGTGCTTGGGTGGGAGAGGTTTCAGCGGGGTAGAGTAGGGAGAAAGGGTAGGGGAGAGGTATGGAATTGTTCAAAACCTTTGTAAGCCGAATGATTTTAGAATAGATGGGTATAATATTGCACGATGAAAACTGGGAAAACATATTGTTGTAGCTGGTGTTGGGGTAAGAATGGTTTAGAGGGCCAGTAGTATAGCATAAGTGAGATCCGTAGCCTAGGCTCACTTTTAAATCTACATATGTTCTCAATTAAGTATCTTTTTAGATGTGGTGGTGGGTGTGACTGATGCTGTGATGTTTGGGGGTTAAGGGGTTAAATTCAAAACATGAACACGATACATCAAACGTTCAGGTGATATGTATGAATATTCAGAGAATATAGAGACAAACAGATAGGAAACAATATTGAATTTTGGTAGAAAGGTAAATTTAGAAGATTTGGCAGCAATAGACATGTAAAGAAAATCAAGATATAAAAGTGTAGTTACGAATCTTAAAATTTTCTACAAATAGCATAGTTTAGGGACTATGAAGGTGTTATAGACGCACTGCACAAATATAGAAGTTAGTTAAATTACACAAGTAAGATGTCTCACCCGGGAGGAACATACGCAACTTATGTTTTTGTCTAGTCGTTATATAGACAGACTTATAGAAAAAACAATATTTGATTTAAAACTTGATTCTTTGTAATGAATAAAAATATAGGCCGATATCATGATTATTCAATGCATCTTTGCATATGCTCTTATTTATTAATGTTTATCGAATACAGTGTATGGTTAATTGATATTTAAGCTGCATCTAATGCACTGTGATTGTGAATGTTTATATTGGTGGTTTTTTTGCAAAGCATTTTTTATTGTTGTTTTTTTTTTAAAGAAATGCGTGAATAGTTCGTTATTTGTATTGTAAATGAACAAAAGCTATATGATATATACATGTGGTTTTGTTAAAAAACTATGTTATTTGCAGACACAAAATGGGTAAACAGATTTAACAAATATTAGAAAATGCTAATAAGCTCTCTATGTATATTTATAGAGATACCAGAAATGCCAACTTATAAATGTTATCTTTTAACATATAAATACACAAAGTTAAAAAAAAACTTTATACAGTTACTTTTTAATATCACGCAAAACACCATTTAAATTTGAATGTTATACATATTGACTTATCACAATGATTGTGCATATTGTACATAGAAGTCTCAACATAACCTCTGAGGTTAATTTATTCCTTAAGTGGACTGTAGTGGTTATAGTTTACACGTCACTGCATCGATGTATTAAAAAAAAAACGATTAAAAGAAAATGTGTTTAAATAGCTCAAGGACCCTGGTTCAATTTAGGTAATTATAAAGTATATATTTATTAAAACGTGTGAATGGATTCACTAAAAGGACATATTATGAAGTAGCAGAATGCATGACTTAGAATGTGATATTTATAGATATTCGTGACATTTGGAAGATGACGTTTACATTCAATCGGAGCCACTTTTGACAGTTGTATTCGTCATGGAGGAATGGTTTGAAATATGCATGTATGTTATGTATTTAAACTAAATATGAATTCGTTGCACGGTAATTCGGAAGAATATATTGCTCAAATCATTTTGGCGTTTCATTATTTTAGTCACAAAACTTTTCAGTTAATATGATTTAATAGAAAATTGCATATGCAAATATACAAGAACAACCATAATGGCTGGATTTATAAAATACTCTTAGCAAGCAGGCTTTTAAAACATATATTTTATTCAAATTCTCTGGTTGTCAAAATCCCATTGTAATCAAAAATTGAAAAGTTGAAAAAATATGCACTCTTATGGTATAATTAATTTCAATTATAATCACGTTATAGGTAGATCCACTTAAATTCTGTGTAGCAAAGCAAAGAATGCCCTCAATAATATCGTCTCCACATTATATACAATGAACAATTAATTATACAAAGCCTATCATTCAAATAAATATATCCTATGGTGTCGTATTTCTGTATTTATATACCAATCAATATAGTTTATTCAGCCTTAATATGCAACACTTAAGTGTGTTAAATAAGTGTACAGAAAAGTAAAAATACAGTTATAGCCTTAGAATTTTACAAAGAAAGTATTTAATTCATACCCACATTTCAATTTTATCATCACATTATGATTGGGCGATTTTGCATGTACCGCACTAGAGCTTGATTAAGAGACTACAATATGAAAGTCATACTTTGATATATAAATATATTACATATGAGATCAAAGAAAAGTTATGTTAAAGCACTTCAGAGTAAATAAATGCAAGAGATATAACTACGTAATACACAAAAGGGTGCAAGTGCTGCCCGATAGATATGTCGAAAACAATTGGCAATTCTACAAACTCCCATATTTCGAAATTATTGCATTACCAGCCTGAACCATTAACCCAGCAATATAACTCTATACCAGACGCAACCCGGCCGAAACTATGAGTTGTTGCGAATAAGATGCGCTTAAACATATCCTCAATTAAAAGGCAGGCACAGAAAACTTTAACTAATTCGTTTTAAATTATCACAGCTCAATGTTATGATTTTTGCACTCATCCTTCACTCAGCTATAAGCACCAAGATTAAAATCTCGAATAAATAAATGCGTTCTATATTAGACAGAGTTTCTGAAAATGAAAATACTATAATGTTTCACGATAAAGAACTAAACTATGATTGGTCCACACTCAATCAAGCTTTGTCTAGGACAATGGGTCGACTGACTATGACAACAATTTCACTCAAACAAATGTTGATCAACAAATGAAAATACTTTCAATACTACCATCTTACAACTATTCACCGCAGTCTATATTTTCCACATCCACATTCTCTTCCGGTTCACCACGCGACATGGATGCCTCACTCAGGGGCGCACTGGCGCATTGAATAGCCGCCGATGTCGACACTGGCCCTCGTTCATCTGGATCGTACCGTTGATCCTCTTCTTGAGCTGCGTGCGTTGTCACTGAGGGTGGACCACTGCTGTTGGATGGATTTCTGGCGAAGAAGTCGTCGAGCGCTGGTTCCGTTGCTGAGTGCACTGGTCCCAAAGATGAATGAGCTGGCTCTGGGGCTTGTGGTGTTTCGTGTCGTGATTGCGCTGGTTCTGAGGTTGACCGGGGTAAATGAGGTGTGCGCGAGGGTTGGTTTGATGGAATCAATTCAGAGTCTGTAAATAATATATATTTTAACGGACAATTCTTTATGCAGACCCTGTGCCAATTGCGTCCCTAGTTAGAATCGGACTTAAAATTTAAAAAAAAATCATTATAGAATAAATCACGAAAATTAAATCATATAAACATAGTCACAAATTTGATAAAATTAGAAAGAACTAAAATGAATTAAATGATTAATGTTGTCATTAAATTAAAGTTTAAAATCTTTACCCCCGGGTTGAACAGTTTCGGGAACCGGGAACCGATCATGGCCGTCAGCTCCGCTTTGTTCATCCTCAACTTCATGTCGAACAGTATCAACTTCATTCGACACTTCTTTAACCGCCGTCTCCCGTGGATCATGTGAGTTGTTGCTTTGGCACGAGCTCGTCAAACTGGTACCACTACGATCAACCCTGGTCGTAGTATCTCTCCTTCTATTACCGGTAAGTTGATCAACCGAAGAGATAGGTCCAATCGTCGCAGCTTCTGATTGTAAATCATTGTCAAATCGAGGCGCAGTATAAGAAGCACCACCTACACTGGCGCTTCCCGCAGCTTGCTCAACCGTGGCATCGTGAAGCTCTCGCGCACCATTTGGCTGTTGAGACTCATCGGTTGTAAAAGGCCTGGCACCAAGCGGCCCTGGTTCGCCATCGCCCGTGATTTGAGTTAACGTAAATTGAGTCGAAGAGGATATAGACGAAGCTGTTTCATCTGTGCTAATTCCGTCACCTTGGTCTAACCTGCGGCGGCGCAAACCAGGCGCCCTTATCGCCCCACCAGTCGCATCCCCTGCGGCGGCCTGAGCACTGGCACCGTGCAGTTCCCTATCGTCATCTGGTGGCAAAACATCGTCATCGAAAAACGGAATCGCTCCATCCTTGCTGGGACGGATGGGGCCATCAACATAGACAAAGGATTCACTTCCGTATTGTTGGTCATAGCCGCCTGTGTGCCCGCTACCTAGGGTTATAGCAGAGGTATGTGTTCCGGATCTAGCATCGCGATGGTAAGATGGTGGTGGAATGAGAGGGTTGATTTGAAGGCGTCGCTCATCCAAACGCCCTTGTAATGTGAGTTTCTGTGTAAATAAAAGAATTATAAGGAATTTAAGTAAATCATGTGATGCAATATTCGAAGATGCACAAATACGTAATATAGATAAAATGATACACTTAAATTTCGAAATTCATATATATTTTACCGAGAATCACCACAATTAAAAAAGAAGGGATATACTAAGGAAAATAAAAGATTGAGAAAAAAAACTGATTAAAACAAAAGTATATCATAATTAAACATATGTGAGAAACATGTTTTCAAATAAACCAGATCGTCCATGTAAAACCAAGAATTAAAGCCTACATCTATCTTGAGATCTTCGATTTGACGTTGATGTTTCGCAACGTCATCTCTCAGGCGTCGGTTTTCATCTTCGAGTGCTTGCAGCGCTGGTCTCTGCTGCGGAGGTTCGAGACCCAGCAGGTGAAATAAATTGATTCTGTGAAAGAGAAAAACACATGTGCTATAATTGAAATTTATAATTGTTCGTTACTTTTTGAGAAATGAATAGTTTTTTCTTTATCATTTTGTAGAACCTAGTATGATTTTATATACTCTAATTTTATTTCCATTTACACAGTATCCGAGACCAAGGACTATTTAATCATATGTCTAATTATACTTTAAATTGGACGACGTTTGCGGGAATCAGAAACTTAAAACAAAGAGAAAAAAGCGAGTCTCATTCCCCAGCAAATAAGCTTACCTATAACCAAAGGACATGACAAGAGCGAGCAGCAGCATCAAGATGGAAAAGAAGAGCGCGACGGGCCAGAGGTAGACGGGTAGACCGGTCAGGGTTTTTTGTAGAAAGAGGTTGAGCGCTGTGCCGATGTGCTCGAAGGGCTCCACGGCGAACTTGGTGAAGGTCACGGCTAGAGCCTGCGAACAAATGTGCATCAGAGGGTATGAAGCAAAGAGACTCGTCGAAATTATGTTATATAACCGAAAGGCTGATATTCATGGCTTATTTTGTTAAGCCTTGATCAATATGCGGTTGCCATTGATCAACTCCTTGCTTCGTATATATTTGTTTTGAACGGCATTACCAAATAAGACACATATTTTTAGTTATTATTTTATTAAATGTATTGCGACATCCAAAATCTGAATTAACCTCTTCATATTTCCCATTTCCACATATTTAAAGAAAATTCCATTCAAGTTAAAAAGCATATTCACCTTGGTTGGCGGCACCTCCCAGAACGGATCGGTCATGATTCGTTGGTGATACCGCGTGCACGCGTCCACGTCTAGACTGAAAGACTCTTTTAATGCTTCCCACAGTGACTGCTCATGTTTTGGTTTACAATCAGGAGGCATTTGTTGAAGCATATCTGCGTATCTCTTGGCTGCTTCTAACTGCGTCGGTGATAAGAGTAAACTTATATATTTAAAGAGATACAGTCTTAACCCCAACTGTATCAGCGATTGCATTTAATTATTTGATTGATCAAATTAAAGGTTTTTTTTTCGCAAGTCATATTTAGTCGAAAAGAAACAAAAGTAATCTTTTATAATAGCATTTTTTAAATAGTCGATGATAAAACGATGATGAACATATCCTACCTTGTACAAATGCCACCAATTCCATGGGATACTCAGAATGAAGATTATAATAAATAACTTCCACAGCAGTGCCCAGGAAAGACGAATCCTATTATGCATTTGCAGTGATAAAGTGATCACAACTAAGCATATGGTTGAAACCATCTACAAAACAAGCGTTTCTATACTTAATCTAACTGCATTATGTCAAATATACATTTTTTTAATGAATTCGATTCAGTGTTCGATTCATCATTCGTATCATGTAATATTAACAGCTTCAAACAAAAATAAACATATACAAGCGTTAGCGTTGTAAATAGAAAGTGAATAATGATTCAGTCAATTAATATCTCAACTAAAACCATAATACTTGATAAGTTTAATATTCTCTTTTGTTAAGTATTGTGCAAAAAAAATATGTTATAAGGATTAGAATTTGTATCCGATCGTATTCCACAATCAAGCAGCTTAATAAGACAGCCAAATATAAATTTACATTTATATTATTTTTATGAATCAGATACAATGCTTATTTCATATAACTAAACTTACAATGCATACAATATTGACATTTTCCAGAACCCATTCAAAACTCGCAGTTGCTAAGTTTGGTCTTGGCTCAGATTCATGGACATCCAAGATATTTGAAATAAGTGCGCTGTGAGCGTCTTGTACAGCTCCACCCTCGCTGAACTGTCTCAAGTCTTCAAGACTTTGTTCACTCACTAACATTACCACATTGACAAGTAACTCTCCCTCTAGTTCAACCTATAAAGAAAGAATACAAACCTATTTATCTAATTGTATCCGAATCTTAAATAGTCAGCTTATTAGCAGAAAATTATTCAAATAGATAAAACATTTTCAAAACAAACAGTTGGTCACCGAATAACCGACTATGAGGAAAAACATGAAATATCTTACTGTTTTATTATTCTTTTATCTTATGAAAGAGGAATCAGAGATATGATGAAGGGATATAGCAACTATCTTTATATCATATGAACAATCGATCAGCAATGAAAACATGTAAAATTACATCACCATTTATTATGAAATTTATAGACATTTAAGATATCATAGCGGATGCGGTGTATGATAGGTAGATGTATTTTCGGAATATTATGTTACCTGATGCTTTATGGTATCCATTCGGCTGAGGAGATTCGTCACAAACTGTCGAAAGAAAGGCTTTTCTGGTGCAGCCAAACGCTGCAATTGTTTCTCACAATCTTGCAGCTTTTCTTTGAATAACTCGATATCTCCATTTTCATTGCATTTATTATCAAGTGTTGGAGTCGAGTTAACAATGATGCCAGATTGAACGAGTTTATCCAAGATATCGGTAAGAGAGTGCCTTGTGTCTGGAGGTTCCTTTTCTATCAGTTCTTCAATATGAGCTCTAAGATGCTGTAGAAGCCCTTGTGATGTCTCGCACTTGACGTTGCCTATTTTATGCGGTGGCTCTATAGGAGGTTGTGCGTTGACAGTCTCCTCATTCCTCCTTTTCTGTTTTGGAAAATAGATTTTTTTTTTTCTGACAAATTTTATTGTTGAACAAATATCCGGCACGTAAATGAAAAAAAAATTAGCATTTGATTACATTATCTCTTTTATTGTATTGTGAATTTACTTAAATATTTGTTTGATGAAATCATCTTTCAACGGGCTAAACAAATGGTAAAATTTGAAATGCTTCAAATTTTATGATCAAACAACTGCATTTCAATATTAGGTCTCACGTTTAGTTTTACATAAAAGCTTAAGCTTCAAATTTTATGATCAAACAACTGCATATCAATATTAGGTCTCACGTTTAGTTTTACATAAAAGCTTAAAAGTTCAAAACGTAACATTTTCCACCAAAAGAAATATGATAAACTCTAATCGGTTCACATATGTTACCTTATCTCTCAGCTGTTTCGAAAAATCGCTGATCATATCAGTCGGATCAACCCAATCAGACTTGTC
>LQRL01113252.1:15499-27747 GCA_001703475.1 Hydroides elegans
TTTATTCTAAAACAAACAAAAATGTTTAATGATATAAGTACATGTATGTCATAGGGGATTTCACATTTACAAAGGTTTATGTTCTCAAGAGGGTGCGTTTGGATTGCATTAATTCTTGTTATATCTATTGTCATATAATCTATATATAATTATATATGAAGCAATTATCTAAAAGCCTTGCGTTGGACATGTCAGTCAACATTTGTTCTCGCTCTAGCTTTCTTCAGTCAAAATGCGACCAATAACACATAAAAAAAGCCTTTAGAAGCAAGCATTCAATATCCGCTAACAGGCCAAAACACCAGCAAGCATCCAATACATTTTCCAGATCCACCAACACAAATCAATATAATTTCGCCAAATCAACCATGGTCATGACATCAGACTGAATCGGGTCGAAATGACTTAAATATACAGTTTCAAGTCGAGACCCTTTGGTCCCTCTGAGAAATCGCACATGAAAATATGCGTTGACGAAGTCTAGAAAGTTTTCGTTTCGAAAGGTGTCACGGCGTGACGGTGTATGCGGCAAAAGTTAAAATAACGCATTTCCTGACATTTTTAAGCTACCAATCACATACATACTTTTATATGGCGATGTGAAATAATCTGAGAGAGAGTAATATTATGATTTTAAGTCGAAACTTATATAAAAATGACTTTAAACAAAATGGGTGTGATCGAGATGAACAATTCAAACAATAAACTTTTAGCCATGATCATTTCCTTACATGTCATACATTATAAACTATATCTATAATGACTATAAAACTACATAATGAAAGGAAAACAGTTAAACAGTGCATTTACTGAAGACTGAAACTTCGGCCGAAATTGACCTTTCAAACGAATAATTGTTTTATTAAGCTTTATGTTGTTTAAATCAATATTGAATGAAAATTATCAAAGTAAATGGGTTGATAACGACTCTTTTATCCCTCTTTAAACACCCATTCAGTTTGAGAGCTGTCAATTCCTGTCAATTCAAAATCTCACCATCTAGCCGAAAACACCTTGCCAACCTCGTATCATGTGGTCACCAAGCTTTTTGATCGGGACATGAACCAATTTAGAGTAATTTTATAAGACAAATGTGGAGATATATATATGAATATTCTAAATAGCTCTCTGGTGTGTGTCTGCAACAGATATTAGCACGGTTACCCAGTATATTGGTAATCTCGTGTCGATCAAAACGGCTGCCTATTTGATGTTCATTACAAGACACCCGAAAAGCTTAACTTTTTAGTTGCTACCCATTTCTCTGCGATATTTTATACTCCGTTTTCCTATTAGAACGCCTGCGCACGGATCGAAGTGACATGAAACTTCCGCTTCCGTGTTAAGCTTACCTAGTTTCCTGGTTATAAAAACCATAATATCTAATATATCAAACAATTGTTTGTGGGTCTAAGTATTATTAAACAAACTTTAAGATATCCAAGTTTTCATAATATAATCGATTAACAAGTTGACACCTCTTAACAACGTAGTCATTAATGGTTCTTTTCAGTCCATCAGTTCAATTTGAAAGCTACACATTTTCAGTATAAAATTTACGATATCACGTTTGTCTAAGGGTGTCATCTAAAATCAACAGCTATATTAATTAGGTAACTTACTAAACAGGAATATTTCAACTATCAAAAGTTTGTTTTATTATCATCGTGCAAGATATACACCTTATTTTCGCATAATGTTTTCTTTATAAATCGCCATGTTTATATCCCACAATGCAACAGTGTTTGCAAGAGGCTCTAGAAATTCGGCTTGCAACAGACTTTAAAACAAAAGAAATGATACTGTTTTAAATGGACAAAATTCACAACATTTCATGAATACATTAATAATGGGACTTTAAGAAATGGATAAAGTAATCACAGTGTGCGACATAAGCGATAGACCGATAGAAAATTCTATTAAAAATTGGCTCGGTCTATTAGATTTTGAAATCCAATAGACCGGTGTCTATTAGGAATATTTTCCAAACCCGTCTTAACTTCAAGGGTTGCAATTACGCTTTTCTTTTTCTGTTTTTTTTTAATGCAATATGAAAATGGTTCAATCTTCAATGTAAGAAGCAATATACATTGTACATGGATGTATGTGCATGGCAAATACACTTATTTTAAACCACTGCTAGGTCCGATCGTCACTGCTCGAATTTTACTTTGAATTTCAAACACAGACCACTGACTCATACTTAAGCAGGGGTTTACCTGAGCGGTCGCACAGACGCATATGCGTCCGTCTTTTTGTCCAGACGAGTGTCATTTGAGACGACACTGGCGCTATAGCGAATGACAATTTTATGGAAACAATATTGTACAAAAGGCATTTATTAAATTTATTTTTTTAAGGTTGAACAAACTGTGCTAGCGCCGTCGGCGCTCGCATTTAACATGTAATTTTCATGTTGAATATCGATGGCTTATGTTATTTTGCCCACGCTAGTGTAACTTTTCATGACGTTGGTAAAGTACACCTTTGCCTAGCATCAAACGTGTGAATTTGAACTATGTACGAATTTAATGGTAAAATCCTCTCCTACACATTTGAATAATAATCGTTCATTTCCAGTCTATTAAGGTCTTCTTCGGTCTATTAAAAATCAGAATCTAATAGACCGATGTCTATCAGCTGAGCAAAACCTGTGTCGCACCCTGTAATCAGTTGTTTGTCATTTAACCATATTTGAATTGTTAAGCAAAACCCATCAAATGTATATTTAGAGCTAAAATAGACAACATTGTCATTCTGTTTTTTGGATCAAAACAAATTTTGGACGTCAAATTAGAACATTTTAAAGAGTTGTCAATTTTCAAACACAACATATTTCGTTAGCTGTATGTCTTAACTTATCATTTCTTATTATTAAAATTGGGAAGTATTGTTCTTTATTGAAATAAAACTGCTTTAATGAACCAGGAAGTAATTGTTTACCCTAGAAACGGAAATCGCATTTCACTTCGATCAGTGAGCAGGCGCTTTAATAGTGACACGCTCTATGGCCCCGCCTTTTGCCTCCAAGAAACTTTCAATTTACGAGAAGCAACTTCTCTTATTATCGCCCAGTCAGACAACTGTTAGTTTAACAAAACATACCACAAAAATATTTGAATGGCATCTACTAAATAACTCATATATCTTAATTTCTTGTTGTGTAAGATTTATAAGCATATATTTCAGAGGAAGCTAAATATTACAATAACCACCTAAACATGAAAATATAACCGCAGTGGTTTTTGCACTCTCAAAATTGGAAATTCGCGGGGTTCCCAAAATTAGACGCTTTCCAAACAACTCTTTGGGCATATTTGCGTGGCAGTCTCTAGATATAGATACACTACGTACGCAAAGGAATTCTTGACCTAGATAAAATGTATCTGTCTTGTCAAACAAACGACGTATCTGGTTTCAGAGACATAATATGGCGATAAACCAGGCACATAAGAGAGTGATATTGGCTAAAGTATTCACGTTATGTGGGTCATGTTTTGATGTCTCATCGTTCCTGACATTAGTGTGTCTTTTCTTACTTCTCATGTGTGCCTTTAAATCCATAAACCTCGTATATATTAGAGTATGCTGCATCGGCTTGGGACCCGCACCTGATGAATAATATCCACCGGCTAGAATCAGTCCAGAGGCGAGCTGCTCGCTACGTCAAAGCTGAATACAGCCGTACAACAGGCACTGTCTCAACTATCTATCGTGATTTGAACTGGGATACTCTGGAAAAGCGACGCACCCTCCTTCATAAGGCACTTCATGGGGATGTGCACATTGCCCCACCGCCTTATATACACACCAAGACAAGATACACAAGAAGCTCGCTACGAAGCCGCCTTTCAAGTGTAAGCACATCGTGCAATGTGTATAAGTATAGCTTCTTCCCGCGCACGATACAGGAATGGAAGAATCTACCTGCCAATGTGACGTCCTTATCAGACTCGCATACGTTTAAAACCCAAATATCACAGCTAGTGTAAAGACACTCCTGTTTTTAGTCACACTTTCGCACTCGCACCGATTTTATCAAGTGATTTAAGTGAAACTGCACACGCACAAGCTGATTTTACACGCAAATCCGCACGACGCACACCCTCGGCGTGATGCCTCGCGGTCTTGCCGAGTAACCGGATAGAAGTAGAAGTAGAATATCATTTTTCTATCTGTCAGAGCGATAATAAATGATCTGACTATATAGAATATGCATTCAAAAAAATACGTTATTGTAAAAACCTTGTTTAGCAGTACTTAGTGGTTGAATATAAACGAACTATATCAAATAAGTTTATATTCGTGTAATTAATGAAAAAAAAAACGAAAAATAATTTGTTTTTATGTGGCCATCAGAACTTTTATAAGGTTGATAAATAAATAATTTGTGGGTTAATTGAAGTACTAACTTTAACAGAGTTTCACACACAAAAGCGGACCAGTTGAGAACGCCAACCTCGTATATGTTATGAAAATTATAAAATCAAATATCGCTCTTATGAGATTATATTATCAAAATATGAAGCAGATATAGGTTTTTTTTTGTACTTTTCAGAAAATCTACAGATAGGAGGAGAGTCCGAATTCACAATTTCTTTGGAGATGTCGTGCCCTTATTTACCGTAGACGAGTACAAGAGCCATTTTAGGATGAGCAAAGTAACTGTCCAAGTTGTATATGAGTCACTGGCTGCTGTCATCAATGCCAATAATAAAGACATTTTAGCGGACAGGATTCATGGAGGAGGTTATGAACAGGTTATCCTTTTATACCCACCCAAGGATGTTTTTCTTCGGAGTTAGTAAAATGTTTGTTATTTGTATAACTTGATAGATTTAAAGCTGGGATAATTAAAGGATGTATTAGGATGTCAGATTCAAAGCCTTTAAACATACTTTTACGATTTTTTATATATTTAAACGTGTGGAAAATAATTCTTACAGCTTTACGTTTTTGTTTCAGATACATCTTCAGCATAAATTGCTCATTTTTCTCTGGTTCATGGCTTCCAAAGAAACATATAGGGAGATCAGTAATTTATTTGGAATGTGTGAAACTGTTTGCTGCCAAACAGTACACAGAATGGGAGCATAATTCACAAAAGATGTTGTTCCTCGAGTCATAAAATGGCCATCACCGGCAGAGAAAATGGAAATATCATACGACATTGAGAATGCAAAAGGTTTCACCGGGGTTATAGGGATGATAGATGGTTGCCACATACCCGTAAAAAACAATTGGAGACGGTGTTCATTATTACAACAGAAAAGACTTTTACTCCATTGTTCTACAAGGTATATTCCGACATTTTAAAATCTTACACGCATAAAACTCATGTCTCCATTTTGTTTACAGGAAATGACGTAATGTTTAAGTGAATAATTAATTCGATATCGATAAAATAAAAATGCAACCAATACAAATCTACTTTGCTGTACATTTTGTTGATGTTATTTATGTTTTAATCTATATATTTCTTTCAAGCTGTCTGCCGAGAGGACATGCGATTTACGGATATCTATGTGGGGTTTCCTGGCAGAGTGCATGATGCACGAATATTTTCGTCATCGCCCTTGTATTCTCAAGGTGTTCTAATATGTCCAGAGTATACCATACTAGGAGATTCAGCATATCCGAACTTGGGATGGCTCCTCACACCATTTAAAGAGAATCAATGCATTACTCCGAACCATGTTCATTATAATTTTATTCACTCATCGATCCGTACGACAATTGAAAGGGCTTTTTGGGGTTTAAAAGGGTCGTTTTCGACGTTTAAAGTATATAGATCAATCGGAACCGGAAACAATGAGCAACACAATTGCTTCTGGGTGTTGTTTACACAATATCTGCATATTGGAAGAAAATATTGCGGCAGACATGGAAGACGACGTTGGGGTACCTGTCGCAATACTGCCACCTGGAATTTTCAATAATGATAGCCGAGAGAGAGGTGTTTTGAGAAGAAATGCAGTAATGAATCGCCTTGCTAGGCAACGTAGATATTGAAACTTATACACTATTTTGATTTTGTATTTTTTTTTGTTGTGTTGACAGGAAGTCATTTTTCTTAGCACAAAATACACCAGCTGAAATATTTTTCGGAAACTTTAGCAACGACTTTTTGTAAAATGGAAAAATGAAATAAAATAAATAATAAATAATGCCACGAATGACTTTTATTTGTACTTAAGGCATATATATCGATGAACAAAAAAATATAATAGAACATCTAAACCAAACACTTGAAATAAATAATGCCTCGAATGTCTTTAATTTGTACTTAAGGCATAGACTGAAATAATAAATAATGCCTCGAATGTCTTTTATTTGTACTTAAAACACATATATCGCTGAACAAATAAAATCATAATAGAACATCTTAACTACACACTTGACTTGGAAAGTAAAACAGTCCAACACAAACGATTGTTTATTTTTCAAGGGCTTTCGCAATCCTCTCCATGATGTCTAGTCTTTTTTCTCATTTTCTGTTTGTTTTTGTGCCATATCTTCAATTACAGTTAGACAACGCTCGATGGCATCATCGCCCTTTTTTGGTTTTTGAGCAGCATTTTTTTTTTGGTTTCGGTCCTTCCGGACTCTCACGGAGCAATTTTGGGTTTTTTTCAATTCCGGTACCCAATGTTACCGGAGGAAAATATCTGACCGGCCATCAAGCGCTGCCTCCATTTGATCTGAATATTCGAATGATTTTCGTTTACCCCCGGACTGTTTGCGGTTCGCTAGATACTCTTTATACTTTCTAATAAGATACTTCCATCGGCTTTCACATTGAACCACTGTGCACTTAAAATCCAGTTCCTTTGAAATGCGGTCATAAATGACGCATCTCTTAATTTTCGGGTCCGTGAGTTCCGACTTAAAGTTGCTGCATTTCTCTATCAAAGCCAGGGTATTTGTTCGGGTCCAGGCAAACACCGCTACCGCTTCCTCTGAAAAAAAATAAGAACACTATATTTTTAGTTTATGCAAATAGTGTCGACCCATTTCAATGCATTAAATTATTCTAATATGAAAAAATATATATAATAAAAAATACCATGTTTTTATATTAAGATTTCCGTCCTTGACATTAAATTTATGTAAACAAGCTGAGTTTTTTTCAATAGATATAAATACTAACTTTCATCAGGATCGTCTTTTATTTTGGGTTGAAGCCCGCTTGAACCTGCTTTCCCGTTGTCCAAGGTAGCTGTAATCTGGGTTTTCTGTTGAGAAGGTGCTGCTGTTGGAGTAGGTTTTGCATGGCACACCAGAATAATCTGTCTCTCTAAAACATAGGAAAAACATTATAAAAATAAACAAATTCTTATATTAATACACCATTTCAACATATGGCCGACCTTGTATAAAGTTGACTCTATCACGTGACATAAACAAAATTGTTGTTGAACATCATTTTTTTTCATTTCTGGAATCAGATTTCATAAGTTAATATCAATATATTATTTTTATAAATATATTTATATATCTGCTTCACAATTTATATTTACCCGAAGTGTTATCCGTTGGTGCGATGGTGTAGTGACCCTCCGGTGCCCTGCAGACCTTGTCGTACGAATTTCGGTGTTGCTGTCGGAGATCACGCATAAGATTCACTATATCTGAAAATATGAAATAGATACAATATTAAATTCTATATGAAATTTTGATTTATCAAAACCAATCATTTAATATCTTCACCGTTTATATTTAACAAATTACAATATTTCAATTAGTAAAAATAATCAAAATGGATGGATAAAAAGAGGTCTGACTAAAACAAAAATGTGCACCAACAATAAACGTTCGCATGCAGTCTTATTTATAGAAACATAACTTATCAGCTTAACTAATTTTACCCATGCCACGAACATCGGCCAAATGAGATGGCATGCTAATATTGCTCATAGCCATCGGGAAAGGTCATTTTATACGACTTGATACTGAAATTATTAGATACATAAATTATTCTAACAGTAGATATTGCGATATGAAGTGTTTTTCGTTTAAGCATTTAAATATTAATTAATTTATACAGTACTTAACGTTACATTTCAAATAATTAAATATAAAAATAATACAGATATATTGAAATTAAATAAAATTTCTCTTAATTTTTTACCTTAAACTAAACGAAACCGCCATTCTGAATGTTTTTATCACGTGACAAATTGGGGTATCGAAAGGGAAAATCAGATACAGATTTTTGTATCTAGATACAGATACACATTCCAAACAAATGGTTATCTGAAATCCGAGACAGTCTCGAGAACGTATCTAAACCCACAAAAATACACCCTTTCCCTACTGTTAAAACTGTCACGATTAATCATTTTACGAAACGAAATGTATTAAGAATTGACACGAGAAATTAAGTCGTCTGAGTCAATGCGACATGTATATGTTGTATAAAGTTGTGTTTGAGAGAGAAAAACATTTGGACTATTACCCAATTACTTAATTAAGGCGTATATACTAATTTTGGTTGACAATTAAACATTCTAGAGTTTATGTTCTTGCTGGCAAAGTTTTTCTGGCAACGAATTTCCGACGTTTAATGCCAAAATGAGCAATGTTAAACAAACTTCTAAATATAGTTTATTGTGAACTTTGAAACTGGGTCGGTGGATAGAAACAATTCGGAATGTTTAGAAAATGTGAATGCAATTTTGAAAATATTTCAATTTTAAGAAAATTATTTCGCATATTTAAATATATTTAAAGATATTAACCTTCAGTTTGGATAAAGGTTCATATTTTGCCCTTGCTGGTTAAAAACGCAAAATTCAAATCAGGATTCACAACAGCCATATTCCTCATTCCTAATCTATTCATGTCTCACAACTGAAACTTCATTTGTGGTTCCAGAATAGACTGCTTAACTGTCCTTCTAATATTGTTTAGAGATAGTTTAATATACCGACCATCAATGGAAGGTATTATATATTCCGAAAACATATTTTTATGATTTATATTCATTCGGTTGTACTGAAACTTGCATAATATTATTCAATATATATTCTTATGATATGTTTTAGACAGACAAATAAAATAAGCGATTAAATATACTGATTGGTTAAAACTCACTACTCTCAAATTGATATTTGACAGCGGGCGACTCGGTTTACAGAAAAAGCGACAAATGTTCGCCGAGGCACATATACCCATGTCGGGAGTATCCAACGATTTATTCGGTAATATATCTTTTATGCTGGGAACTTTTCTTACTGACATTTTACGGAAGATAACTTTATTTTATTAGTTTATTTCAAAAATTAAGGTTAATAAAACCTAAAAAAAACTCTTTTCGAATTTTGTGTAAAAATATTGGAATTTACTACATTTGGTAAACTTTTAGAGGGTCTTGAAAAATGAAAAATAATACGGCATCATTTATTGCTGTCAAAGTTTAGCTAAAAAAAGCATATTTTTTAGCTTTCCTATCTGGTAAACTAAGAATAAAATTTTTCACTTAAGGAATAATATATGTATATTTTTTTAATTCATATAGAAATCCGTTTCATATCAAAACGAGTCAAATTAAACCAACTTCAAAACATGTGTCGTTAGGTATTCCTGCCATGTTGGGGCCATCTGTGTGGTACAAGAGAAAATAGACTCAATACCAGAGAATATGAAAACCGTCGGTCCGTCGGACCGGGACCGACAAATATTTGGCCGGACCGACAAATTCCTGAAATTGTCGGTCCGGCTGACAAACAAAAATTTGCCGATTATCTTTCAATGATTTTATGCCGGACCGATAAAAAATCTGCCGGACCGACAAAATATCGGATTTGTCGGTCCGGCGGACCGACAAAAAATTGATGGTTTTCACATTCTCTGCAATACTCTAAGTCTCCAACCACTAAGGCAGCGCTCATTTACAAAATCACGGCCGCATTACCGCCTGTGTCCATTCGAATGCCTAATCCATGTCCGTGCAAACGTTTAATCAGAGCCTATGGTTCCGACTGGTCGTCCGTCCTTCCAATTCCCAAGATATTATATACAGACCTAAGCAGATTGCTGTATGTGCTTTAACCTTCAAACTGTTTATACGTTTAAACCCGTTCTAATTTCCATTTTGTACTTTCCTTTTATCATTGCATTATTTTCTTTAATTATAAAGAACAGTTACTTGATTCTATATATTATTTTGAACTTACATTTTTATGATGACCGTTTGATAGATACTTTATTATATTATCAAATTGGTATGTAAACACTCTCTAAACTAACGAATCCATAGACACAAATGACATGGTGAAGAGCGGAGTTTTATATAGATGGTTAAAAGTAAACAACCATAACATTGCTCATGCTATAAGCACATATAAGCACTTTTCAAATACCAAAGCACCCACAAAATACACGATATAATTAAAATCAGTTCAAATATTTTGAGCAGTAGCTTTTAAGTCAACGAAATAAACACAACAAAATAAAGAAAAAGCAGTAGAACAATCCACGTTATCTTTTGACCAATTTCGAATAAAGTTTAATATCAGGACCAACTTTTAAAGGTACTTTGGAATTATGAATTCAGTTGAAAGTGCAGTAAATAAACATCCTGATCTTCAAGACTAAATACGAGAAGACAACCCATATATCAAAACAATGGCTTATCATGCTCAATGTTGTCAATTATACATAATTGTGTCCCTTGGTTGTACTATGTACTGTTGTCTCTGTAAAACTTTGTCTTCAGTAATTGTAAAATGAGTCTTTTTATGGTCTGTATTGTGCGTTGAAGAGCACCCCAAGAGGTGTTCCTCAAAAAAGGTGTTCCTTTTCAAATTTCATCTAGTGACAAACTTTCAAAAAATGGCCTTCTAGCTACAAGAATTTAAGGAACACCTTTTTAGATTTTAGTATATTTTTATAAATTCTTTCGTCAATTTAGGGTTCAATTTTATTTAGCGATATCTAGCTAGTCATTATAAACTGAAATACAACTAGAAATGTGTCATATATACCAGTTTTACTACTTTCTTTTTTTTCATTAAAGGTGTTCCTCTTACGATTCTAGCCAGCTATATAGGCGCAGTGAGCCCAGCTAGCTACAAAAATAGGAACACCTTTTTTTAAATATTTTTAAAAATAATATTTATTTTTTTTTGCATATTTCAATGTTGCAAGTGATTTTATACTCAAATAAACACTTTGTGAAAATTTGGTCGTGGGGTGCCCTTCTTCGTTGTAATATGATTATGTGTATTACAATAATTATACATCATTGTGCGTATGTCCATTGTTGTGTAATATTAAATATTTAAAAAAAAACAACAACAAAAATAATAAATAAATACATTTTCAAATGATAACATCTTTATAAGTATGAACCTCTGCAAACACTCAGCCAGAGATCCACGGCTATTAGTTTTTCAATTAAAATCGTATATAAAACTATTAACTGCGCTTCAAATATTAATAAAATGAGAAATCCGTGAATCAAACCTGTGTATTTAAGTTAAAAAGATTAATTTTAATGTAGAAGATACATTAGGTCATACTTTGGTTGAATACCAGGCAACAAGCATGTGGTTAAAAGGGTACATTCTGCGTTATACTGTAGGACTTTTCAAGGAATAAGTAGAGACGAGTTTTTATTTGGAACATATGATAAGGCAGTAAATATGTTGTGTTATCGTTAAAAGTTTATATGTGAAACGAGAGGTCAAGAAAAACATTTTTTGATTAAAACTATATTAAAAGGAATATTCATATCTATTATACCCGAGAAAAACTCACTCTCTGAAAAATACTTCTCTGCATAATGGAATAATATAAGACACTTATGAAATCTTGCTGCAAATATATATCAATGAATGAGGCATAATAGTACTATTAAAATTTTTTTTTCTTATATGTATGTTGATGCATCTTGTCATTTTGCTTAAAATACACTAGAAGCGTTTAGTGGTGTCATGTTCTTGTTCTGTAATGTATATGTTTACCCGTCTGTATGAATGTAAATATATATTGCAATGTATTGATAAAATATGTTTTGAGTGAATAAAAATAAAAAAAAATGTGAATGTACTTTATATATTACGATAATTAGTAAACTTATAAACGGGCGGTGTTCAAACCTATGATTTTGCATACGACACAAAGTTCCGTGCTGGTAATTTCCTTTTATTATTGTTAGAAGGTTACGCATATGAGATTGTGTATTTTCAGTTTCAAATCTAAATTTCACTCCAAGATAGATAACTAGCTAAATATTGAGTTTT
>LQRL01113262.1:21068-31570 GCA_001703475.1 Hydroides elegans
TGTGATGTACACAAATCTCATAATATCTCAAATTTGCCTAAGTTCAGACCCCGTAATTTCGATTTTTCATCTATCAGACTGAAACCTCGACGTTGCCCATCTGCAATATATATTCGGTCACTGTGGGAAGTTTCAGAACCCTAGGACAACGGCTTCATACCAAAGTGCCGCGGACAAAGTGCTGTACAAACATACCCAAATATCTCAAAATCGTCTAAGTTCAGACCCCCGTAATTTCGACAATTTTTGGTCAATCAAACTGAAACCTCGACGTTGCACACCTGCAATATATATTCTTTCAATGTGTGAAGTTTCAGAACCCTAGGACAACGGCTTCATACCAAAGTGCCGCGGACAAAGTGTTGTACAAACATCCCCAAATATCTCAAAATCGTCTAAGTTCAGACCCCCGTACATTTGACAATTTTTGATCGATCAAACTGAAACCTCAACGTTGCACATTTGCAATATATATTCGGTCACTGTGGGAAGTTTCAGAACCCTAGGACAGAGGCTTCATACAAAAGTGCCGCGGACAAAGTGTTGTACAAACATCCCCAAATATCTCAAAATCGTCTAAGTTCAGACCCCCGTAAATTTATCAATTTTTGGTCGATCAAACTGAAACCTCAACGTTGCACACCTGCAATATATATTCGGTCACTGTGGGAAGTTTCAGAACATTAGGACAACGGCTTCATACCAAAGTGCCGCGGACAAAGTGTTGTACAAACATCCCCAAATATCTCAAAATCGTCTAAGTTCAGACCCCCGTAAATTTGACAATTTTTGATCGATCAAACTGAAACCTCGACGTTGCACATTTGCAATATATATTCTGTCAATGTGGAAAGTTTCAGAACCCTAGGACAGAGGCTTCATACCATAGTACCGCGGACAACGTGTTGTACAAACATCCCCAAATATCTCAAAATCGTCTAAGTTTAGACCCCCGTAAAGTCGACAATTTTTGGTCGATCAAACTGAAACCTCGACGTTGCACACTTGCAATATATATTCGGTCACTGTGGGAAGTTTCAGAACATTAGGACAACGGCTTCATACCAAAGTGCCGCGGACAAAGTGTTTTACAAACATCCCTAAATATCTCAAAATCGTCTAAGTTCAGACCCCCGTTATTTCGACAATTTTTGGTCAATCAAACTGAAACCTCGACGTTGCACACCTGCAATATATATTCTTTCACTGTGTGAAGTTTCAGAACCCTAGGACAAAGGCTTCATACCAAAGTACCGCGGACAAAGTGTTGTATGATTAGCGTGACGGACGGACGGACGGACAGACGGACGGACAGAGGCAAATCCTAAAGACCCCCTCGGGTTCCCCCGGTTGGGGTCTAAAAATCATGCGTCGCGGAGTTTACGGTCCCTCGAACTCCTAAACCCTCATGCTTTCTCTTATTCTTCAATGCAAAAAAATAAGAGGAAAAAGGATATATAAGAAGTACATGCAAGCATGTAGAAGGGGCAGCCCTGAAGAAGAGATCTGAAGCCCTGAACTACCTTATACATTTCGTCCGGTTTTTCGCGAAGTGACGAATAAGCATTGTTTATCGAAATTTTCTAAATATCAAATTTGAACACTCTGATGGATAGGGAGTTCGAAGTTGGTATTTGGAAAAGTTCGATAAAAATGCTTATTCGTCGCTTCGCGAAAAACCGGACTGCATGTATACATGTAAATGTACCTTATCTATAGGCATATTCCACCTTAGAGCCATCCCATCATGCAGTCCCCAATCCTAGGATACCTGGATGGAAATGAAAGTAAATGTTGAGCAGATCCTGGTCGCCCCAAGTGAGTACGTATTTGTACTTCTTGAAATAGCCGGTCAGGATTGGAGTCCAATCGCAGGATCGTATGCGAGTGGGGTGAAGTAACATTACACCAGAGTTCAAACCTGCATGTAGAGGCAAATAAAAGTATGATATCAAAATATAATGATTTTAGAAAAGCTTAAGATTCAAGATGTATGTAAAGTTTCGCATCTGAATCCAAACCATTTTCTCGCTGTCCAAAGGGCATTCGCACTAGACATATTCAACATGAAATGTGAATTTCCGAAACGTATGAATGAAGAGTACTTCACGAGTTCCAGCTACAAAGGGTGTTCCACATTTGGCTTGCATATTTATATGTAATGTTTTCTAGCTACACGAAAAGGGAACACCTTATTTGGTCGTGAAGTGCCCTTCATGAATCGAAGGCGAACACTCAAAACTGAACACCAATTCATACAGTATGAATTTCCATTAAACACATATTCTTGTGCGTCAATTGTAGAAATCATGTAAATATACAAAAGGAAAACTTCATATTGTTGTACACTGATTTTTTTTTTCATTTTTTTTTTCAAGTTTTGACTATGAACAAAATAAAGAAATATAGCTAAATGAAAACCAAAGAACTATCTACCCATTAAGTAATGTAAGACGATGGTGTAAACAAATAACAGCTCGGTACATATGATCCAACAGTTTGACACCAAATAATTAGGTCATCCACACATCCCGAGAACGTTGACACGGCATTTTTCCTAAGATTTTGGTTCACAAGTTTATGCCTATGAATCATAAAATCTAAGACACGCGCACACCTGAAACAGGGGCAAAACAAAAGTGTGCTAAACAGAAGACATTGGAACTTTTTTCCCTTTTTGTACGATTTCAATTAGAGATGCTTCTTGAGCGAGTACAAATGCCAAATAAGGTGAAGAAGGTCAGGTCTGTTTTGAGTCTGACAAAACTCTTTCATATTTTTATCGAAACAACTTCTTCAAACACAAAAAGTGTCATTTTTTCGGAACTCAAAATTAACTAAGTGGAAATCGAGACAGGGCAGTTAGAAAACACAGTCTGACTCATTAGTGTTTGGCTTTGAGTCGATTGCACAGACACGGGGATGGGACACTTCGGCCCCTACCACTTCGGCCTTTTGGAAAGGACACTTCGGTCCCTTGTCAAGACACATCTGTCCCTCATAAAAAGACACTTCGACCCCTAGCAAAAGATACTTCGGCCCCTCGTAGAAGACACTTCGGCCCTTTCTCATTCGGCACCTACCACTTCGGCCCCTTTCACAAAATACATTTTACATAAACAAAAAGCAACTCATGGCCCTCCTCGTATGCAATTAAAGCGAGACATAAGACAATTAATTAAGTATTAGTCTATTAGTTGCAATTGTTTATGAGCATATTCAGAAAACGAATCTTATGCAGTGTCTTCCTCTAGTCGTGAGCGAGTATGGGCCAAAGTAACATAACGTCACTCGAAATATATGAAGGCGCTAACGTCAAACTAGCTATAAATCCAAGGTAGATAACCACAACATAATATATTCATCATCATAATAATCGAACCATGAAATACATTAAAACACATCAACGCATCCACAAGGTGAGAGAAATATTTGTGTTTACTGCGCGGACGAACATTGTTTTGGTGATGTGACAAGTGCTCATAAAATAGTCCGGCACGTTCGCCACGTGATATGTAGTTCCGCGGGTTTATATATGGTGACGTCATGGGGCCTGGGACCTGTTACGTATGACTTCCTGGATTGCTTAAGCAGGAGAACCAAATTGTTTAAATTCAAAGTTATAAAATAAATTTTAGCTAAGGCCTCTTAAAATGGCTCGTTTGCTTATTAGGATGATGAGCCAAATATCTAAAAAATAATGTGGTAGACGCTGAGCAAGACGCTTACACACTTCCTGGATAAGATTATCATTACAATAAACAATTGTACTTTTTTCACTCCTTGATTTGATGAAGATTAGATTAAAATTGATTCACGCTGGCAAGGTATTCATACAAGGTTCACTAAATTGCAAAATCCAAGTGTATGAAATCAGTTTAGAAACTACTTTATCGCTTCATCGGGACCCCTTGTTTGATTAAGACTTTATATATTTACAGCAGTCACTCCTCAAAACCTTGTAAACAGTTTTACACGTCATCCAAGATACCTCTCGTCAATACATGCAATGACAATAGCCGTCATAAAGTGTTCGCTTAATGAGTTCATCACAAATAATTTTCTAAAGCATTAGCTTTTAATCAAGACGAGGAAAAACATGACTTGACTGTGATAATAGTTGTACTTTGGCTTAGAAAATTTAATTGAGGGAATCCGTGTAAGACGGTATTTGAAGATTATCGATGTTCAGAACAATAGTCGGGATATGGTGAAGAAAATTCGAAGGTTTACATATATGCATATATTAATTCTTGACTTCTTAGTTGATAACTCTTTCTAGTTTATGCCACCTTCTCAAAACAAAACGACCCCAAAAGATTCAGGTAATCATAGGCTTTTGTTCTGTTCAAAGAAAATAAACATTTTTGCTTTTAATTCAAGTAGGATCTAATCGCCGCTTTCCATATTCTTTTTTATTAATTCAGGAAATGGCTCCCAGCCACTAAATAATATCTCGAGGCCATACAAGGGGGCTGGACCGGACTCAATGCATGTAATAAGATCGTGCCAAAATGAGAGAGTATGAACAGGAATATTAAACCTCTCTGGTGTGAAAGACTCCAAATTACAACATCATTGAAACCGCTTTGGGACATTGATTGAAACACGATTCCTCATTATATTTCTAGTGAAAACAAAAATATAAGAAAAAATGTGATGTTGATGAGAAAAGATATTTTCCTATGTTATAGGTACATGATGTGCTTGTATAAGGTTTAGGATTATCACTGTTTACCCTGAGCATTTGAACTTATCTTTTAAATAATGTATTTGGAATCATCATGCAAATTCTTGTTTGTTTAGTTATATATTCTTTTATTTCCTATAAAAAAAAAGTTAAATAAACAGTTAAATGAAAATTTTGTTGCTAAGATGCCTTGACGACTGTAAACTTTCTCAACAAAAGTGCGACCTGAAAAATAGCATTTCTTTTTAAATCCAAAAGATGTGGGTGTCATTTACTTAAGTACCAAAACACACAGACTTATACCGCGACCATACCTGCAAGGCATTTACAAACCTTAATATTCTATTCAGTTAGAAAATCTGTAAATTAAGCAAACAGATCAATTCAATAGACTTCTACATTATGTTTTTGCGTAGAAGAATCTATGACCTCATCAATTTGAACGGAAACGTTTGATTCATATTGATGGATACAAATTGAACGATTCTTTCGCTCACAGTACAAATGTTTCTCTGCTGTAACTTTCCTTCAGGCTTCTGTTGAAAACAAATACAGCTAATGTAAAATTAATGTATCATATTTTCGTTGACAAAGCGATTTATAAATGATGCATTGGTGGACCGGGTTGGTTAATAGACGTCTAAAATTGAATGGAAATTAATGATCGCGCAGTGAAATTACTGCTTGTTAGGTTTTGATAATTACTTGTTTCACTGCGACCGATATTTGAGGCATAGGCTTTATTGATTGATTCTTACAACAAAATAAATGTTTTATTTAATTAGATAGGCTAAAGAACAGTAATTTCCAAATAACATCCTATTTTAATTTAAGTTCTATCTGCATTCAACTTTAATTTTTCCGATTGATTATATATTTCTTCATAGGCTGAAGGGTGAATACAATTGATGCATTATAGATTTCCCTTAATTTACGTGTGCATATTTTTGAGTTCATCCTTCCTATTTTGTATCTTATCGGGCAAACAGCAAGACGGTTAAACTGAATAGTTCTCGATTGTCTCGAGCGTTTCGGTTTAATTTCCTGCTGTTAAACACAAACCCTTACTTATCCCCATTGAATCATACCTGTTTCCCCATAGTAGGGATGTCTCGCGAACCGGTTGTACCAGCCCTGCCAATGGGCCTCGTGTTCCGGTGACAGCCCAGAAAACTACATTTGAACTGATAAAAAAAGGATCAAAGGTTTAACTCTATCTCAAACCCTTATTTGAACTATACCTGTCTCTCCATAGTATGGATGCCTCGCGAACCGGTTGTACCAGCCCTGCCAATGGGCCTCATGTTCCGGTGACAGCCCTGCGAACTGAATGATCGAAGAAAGACCAAAGGTTTAACTGTATCTTAATCCCCTTATTTAAACCATACCTGTCTCTCCATAGTATGGATGCCTCGCGAACCGGTTGTACCAGCCCTGCCAATGGGCCTCGTGTTCCGGTGAAAGCCCAGCGAACTGTGTGTCATTGAACTGATCGAAGAAAGACCACAAATCGTCCACGGGGCGAAGGAAGAGGATATCAGTGTCAACGTATATAAGGCGCTCGATTCGAGGGTCTACCAGGTACTGTTGACAAAATAAAAAAAATGTATTAACGATTATAGCCATTGGAAACTGTTACCAGGTACTGTTGAAAAAAAAACAGGTATTCTTAAATTATTGTTATTGTTTATAATTATTGTTAACAAGTCAACAAAGCACTAATAAGACCGCCTGGAAACCTCAGTGTATCGCAGAGAACTGTAATCAGATATCTGAGTTACACTGAGGAAAACTTCGGTGCGGCGATGCATGGGCCGAGAACAGGACTGTGGGTAGGGTGCACCAACCAGGTGCTAAAGAAACAAGTAGATCAGTGAACCTGATTAAGCTCTCCACTACTTCAATATCAGTTGAAAAAAGAAAAACATAGGTAAATAAGAAGATCAACAGAATCCATCGAAAGACAGCTGAGACATTTTCCGTATAAAACCCTTTCGATAATTACACTGTCCCGAAAAGTTTCTGCCATTTTCAGGGTTTATAGCCATTGTAGAAAAATATTTTGTTTACAATAAATGAAGTGCAGATTCAAATCATGGACTAATTCGTCGATTGCGTGATTCTACACGCTAGAACATGGTAGAAAAAAAATAATTGGAATACAAAATGATAATTAAACATTGATCTACAAAACAAACATGTCCAAAATATAAACAGATGAGCAATGCAGGCTTAAGCACGAAACTAAGTAATACGGAGTAATGTAGAAATCAATACAGCAGCACCGCATTATGAATACAATATGATGGATTATTCATTAAGTCATTAAAGTGCAATGAATATCTCACCATAACTCGGCGAAATTGTTTTACTGCTGCCACTGATTAATGATTATAGCAGTGCTCTGATTTAAGATAAGTTTGCAAAAATTGATAGCCAAATGTTAAGCAATGTTCAAGGTATTTGCAATTACTTCCGTTCCACGGATAATATACATGATATCAAGTCATAAGTCATTTTTGATTTGCAGTTGCTTTTCCTACAAACGGTTTTTGAAATTGCCTGAATTTTCATGAATTTGACAACCTGATATAGCAAACACAATTTTTAAGCGATAAAAAAAAACAGGGCTCTGAACTCGTTTTTTATCGACCATAACCTAGTATCCGGAACATATTTACTCATATGCTTAAAGGTTAAAGTCGAAACTAGAATATAAGATCTTAGTCGAAGAGCCCATCTCATTTTCCCTAGCGTTTTGGTCAGACTCATATGTAGGGGGTGTGAAAAATGTGGTCGGGCCCCAATCTTCAAACCCCGGGGGTCATTAGGAAAATCCGAAGACCAATGCAACCACCCCCACCCCCCTAACAATTTCGGGCCCTGAAATTATATATGATTATTTTAGTACTATTTACTCACTGGAATAAAGAGACGCTGAGTGGTTTAGGGTTTCCCTGATCTGTTTAAGATTTCTGAATGGAGACCGTTTTTGAAATCACCTGATTTTCTTTTATAGGGTTGATCGTGATATAGCTAATACTTTTACTCAGCCTTAAAGGGAGAATATATAAAAGCTAAATATAGTTATATAACCCTATATTTTTTAAATTATATCACTTACTGGAATGAAGAGACGCTGAGTGGCACAGGGTTTGAAAACGGTTTTCCAGTCAATCTCGCCCGGCGGGTAGCTGATGCGGTAGAGCGTGTACTCGTAGCGGGCGCGTATGTCACGGGGCCACATTTCAAGCTGAAACAATTAAAAATAATATGTTGACAATTATAAAAAAAACAATGTACTTAATTTTTCAAAATTCAATGTTCGTGCGGCCTTGTTGAGATCGAGCGGTTAGATGAATAATAGAAAATGTTTTTTACAGGGTGATTTAGAAGAGATAATCGACATAATAAAAGTATTTTGTTTGTAATATATTACGAAGAAAGGGAAAACAAGCAGCGAGGATGAAATCTAAGTATGCTATCTTATACTTATCTTATACTTATCTAAAACTTAAAGTATTATTCCGAATAGCTCAAACTGAAACATCGTTGGACGCACCTGCTTTTGAAAGAGCGGTCGCACATCATCGTCCGCGAACACGTGAAAGTGCATTCGCGCATGTGTGAATAGCAGCGCAGATTTAAACATGACCATGGTTTCCTCGAGGCGGTCCGTGCCACAGGCCACCACTGAGAGGTGGATTATGGCGGGGTCGGAGCTAAAATAATTGAAGTCGCAATTGTCAATAAAAACGAAACAAATAAGCAAATTATTAGTTAAATCCTCACTTGACTCGCAGTCACTGAGATACTGTACAATATTTCGTACTAAGTATACGATTTTATCTTCACATTTTTATAACAATGTCCGTTCTAGGTTAAAACTGAAATATATATACTGTATTATCATTGTATTAATTAAACAAATGCAATAATTTCTAAAAAGCACTGAAAGAACTCTCACGCAACATCAGTGCTTGTACTCGTGAAAACTGCAGCCGGTGTATCGGAGGAAATTGCCTGTGCCACGTGAGTCAATGCCAAGGCCAAACCGCAAATCCAAAGCCCGACTAATGTGTTATGGTTGGACATGGTGTCCGCTGTCATATAGTCGCAGCCTTGTTGAATATATCTGTAACAAATACATCAATAAGTATTCAATGAACACAAACTTGCATACACTAGTCCAAATATCACAATTACATCATGATCAAACTTGAGTTATTTAATCCGGTAGTTAGAGTATTGATATTCGAATCATATTAACAAAAGCTTCATCTTAACATTAAAACATTTTGTTCAAGCCTAGAATAATATATCCATGACTCCATTCAGTTGTAGCGACATTCATCACCACTTCTTCAAATTGTCGGGTCAGAAAAAAAAGAAGCATTGGAGAAACAAAGGGGCCTCAGCTGCCCAGCTCTTAATAGCCCATGTGGGTTGGTCTCTCCATGCCTGTCGCAGACATACGTAAAGGGCTATTTACAGCTTTCAACTGCCCAATAACTGTTCAATAATTGTCGATTAAAAGAAGCAGGTCAAAAGAAATATCTTTCTCACAACGACTTTCTTACGTCTTTCTCACAACCGTAAGGCTTTCTCAAAATGTCTTTCTCACAACGTCTTTCTCATAACGTCTTTCTTGTAAACGTCTTTCTCACATTGTCTTTCTCACAAAACGTATTTCTCACAACGTCTTTCTCACAACGTTGCCTTTACATATTCGTCCTCCTCACAACGTCACATCTAAGTTCAGACCCCCGTTATTTCGAAATTTTATGGTCGATCACACTAAAACCTCGACGTTGCACATCTGCAATATATATTCTTTCACTGTGTGAAGTTTCAGAATCCTAGGACAGAGATTTCATACCAAAGTGCCGCGGACAAAGTGATTTATAAATATCCATAAATATCTCAAACTCGGCTAAGTTCAGACCCCGTCATTTTGACATATTTTGGTCGATTAAACTGAAACGTCAACATTGCACATCTGCAATAGATATTCTTCCACTGTCTGAAGTTGCAGAACCCTAGGACAGAGATTTCATACCAAAGTGCCGCCGACAAAGTGTTTTATAAATATACCTAAATATCTCTAGTTCGGCTTAGTTCAGATCCCGTAATTTCGACATTTTTGGTCGATCAAACTGAAACCTCGACGTTGCACATCTGCAATATATATTCTTTCACTGTGTCAAGTTTCAGAAGCCTATGACAACGGCTTCAGGCAAAAGTGCCGCGGACAAACAACCGTGTCTCAAAAATGTTTGACAGACGGACGGACAGACGTATGGACGGAATTGGTGATATCAATAGCCCTCAGTAATTTGTTGGCTTGAAGCATCAACATCCAGCGGTGCATGTAGAGTAGAGGTCAAGAGCGTTTTAGGCCCAACGTCGAGTCTCTCTGACTCTTTGATATCGAGATATCGCCATTTGTCACGACGAGTATGACTCGTAGGAGTAAATACTGGAAACAAGAATCAAACACGCGAGTGCAACATTACCCGTCATTCTATAAGGTTGTAACAACAACCTAGAAAATGAATCAATTCACTTCATTTCGTGACTAAAATACCCTTACCGATTTCGGTTTTATGACGGAAACCAGCGTAGATTTAATAACTGCATTCTCCATAGCTTTGCTTCAATTTCAGCCCCGTTTTAAGCCACTTCCTTTTCCGGAAAGGCTTTTATGCTTCTTCAACATAAACAAACAAGGAATAAAAATCGGATATTATCTACTTAGTAAAATGCCTAGTGAAGAGGTGAGACATATTAATAATAAGCCCGAAGTTGACCC
>LQRL01113269.1:0-10520 GCA_001703475.1 Hydroides elegans
AAATAAAGTTTGATATTGTGTAATGAGAAGTCTGTGTTGACAGAATCACTCAACCGTTAAGGCGCGACTAAGTCTATTGGAAATACTAGGAATCAATAGGATTCTATTATTCCCTGAATAGGATTCTATCATTTACAGACATTGACCTTTTCACTTTCCAGCAACACATAATAATTTCATAACGAAAATGCGAAAAATAACGAAAAAACATGTTTTTATTTCATATCTTTTTTATTTTAAAACATACGAGTTTGATAATTAAAATCTCCATCTCATTTTTTGATAGAAATTTGCAATACGAAAAATATCCAACATTGCAAATTTCGTTTAGGAGCTATAAGGGTCAGAAAAAAACCTTAGCCGATTATTTCTACATTAGTTAATTTAATGAAAGAAAATGAAAAGAAGCTGAAAAAAGATGAAATATATTATCTGATCCAGCTCCCATAAACACAGCATTAACTACTTACAATACTAAATAGTTTATTTTCAACAACCAAATTTAAGCGTATTAATTTTGTATTTTGCTGTTTTTATTTAATCAATACGATCTAATAAACTTATTTTCAACCTTTTTTTTTAAACAATGATGACTCACTAAACCTTATATTATCTTCTAATGCATTCCACAATTTTACACCTTGATTATTGACAGATATATGCTTAAAATCAGACTTTACAGTCTTGACATGGAGTTTATCTTTTGTACTCCTTGTTCCATAACTATGAACCTCTTTAGTTTTAACGAAATTTGCTTGTACATTTATTGGTAATAAGTCATTTGACGTTTTATACATTATCAAACACGAGTTCAGTTTGATTAAATAAAGAGACTTGAGTATTCTTTAATTCTAAAATAATGCGCTTGTATGTGCCCTGCAATCTACTCTACTTATATTTACTTCCCCGCGTGGCCGCGGGTGATAGACTTTTATCGGCCCACCCAGCCAAAAGGAAAAAAAAGTACCTACTGGTAACAGTGGGGGATAAGTCAGGGATGTGGGTTGCGCCTTCCCCTACCCACGTGGTAGAACGCATATAGACCGGAGCCATTAGGTCGCCGGTATGGACAACTTTACTTTAGTTTTAGGTACCTGAGATATCAGAGCACCATAAAGTAATACCGTTTGAATTTGTTGACACTTTTGCCAAATATCATATAGTTAGATTTGTCTACATTAAGTGAGTCCATTTATCTTAAACCATGTATTAAGTTTGGCAAGTTCAGCATTCACATCATTATTAAGTAATTATGTCAGTAATTTCATTTCATTTGTAAATATCCCGAGTTTCAATGACAGGTTACATATATGAGTGATTGGTTTTACACTACTTTTAACTTTACATTTTACTGGCTTCATATTTAATACCATAACAGTCTACAGAAGTGTTATTAGCGAATTTATTAACAATATATCAATAACCTCATTATCACATGTAGGAGAAATATACATTGTATATTTCTATATCCCTAAGAGAGTCTGAAAAATTACCAAATTATGTTTGAAACTATCCATATTATTTGCTAGCTTTGGACCAAAATTTATATAAATTTATTGAATTTATTTTCAATAGAACTTGGGTCTGTAATCGTATCATTATCCTGTATTATATGATTACATATGCTATTCTTACGAGTAGTTCCCTCATTCATTCAGCACTGATCATGTTTCTTTTATCTTATCTTTATATTTTAACATTTTATTCGAATAATACATTTTTTTCAGCCTTTCTAAGTATACTGGTATATTTGATTTTATATATTTAATAGCGCTGTATGCTGAAATGACTTGACTATTTAGTTGTTTCTTGTACAGTTGATTTTCTGCTTCGAGAGCCTTTATTTTTTATTTTTACGTGAGTTGAACGATTCATTGACCGGTGCAACCATTTTAGATGGCATGGGTGTTTTTCGATTTGCGCGTTTACGGTTGCAGTCCGGATAGATCCAAACAATGTCATCGCTTTTTTAGGGCGTTGTACATTTGGATGGTTAGACCTGCGCATTCAAGACACTTCCAGCCCTCGTCGCAAAATTCACAACATATCAGTTTGTCTTTAACTTTGGTGAAACTTTGTTTTCATACGCAGCAATGTGCAGGTTATATGGACGAAAAACTTTTCATTACTGTAAGATGGCTGAGATTGAGACGCTCTTGTGACAAGTTTGGAGGTGTTGTTACTACCTCTTCCCTTTCGAATTCTATTGCCAGATATTGCTTATTGGAAATACTGATTCATGTACTAATTTGGATTATTAAGTTAATTCTTATACTCGTACTATGTTTCATATTTGATATTTCAAATGAGCGATAATTTTAGGCACGGTGTTATCTTCTTTTTTGCATTCTGAAAGCACTTCCATGAATGTTTCGCACAGATTTATTAAGTTAAAATATATAAACAATTACTATTGTCTATTATATGAAAAAATCATAATCCAATCTTCGTTAATTAAACTTATTTGTTTTTGTCCACCGCCATTTTTACAGCATGTTAAAATGTCTATGTTCTACATTTGAGCTATAAAATAAATTTCTATATAAAAACCAATTCATCATTGAAACGATCTAAACTATGTTCAATATTGTGGTAATTATTTCTTTTATTACTTGTTTAATTTGACATTTTAAAGTAACTGCGCACAACTGGTGCGTTGAATAAATGTAATTTAAATTTTGAATATAATTCACTTTATTTAAACTCGTGGCACGTGTAAGGGAGCGCGTTGGGCTACAAGACGAGCATGGTTGCTTACTGCGGCGTGTGTGCAGTTCGCGTTGCGGCTTCGGGGTAAGCGACCTACCGTGGAGCTTCCGGGGTAGGTGTGCGGAGTTGCCTGCGGGGACGCGTGTACGGTTCACGTCATGGCGACTCGGGAAGCTTCCTGCGCATTGGGACCTGAGCGCAAGGTTCCCGCTCGAGAAGCGACGCCTTTTCTTCCCAGTATCGGGATCGAGAGCTCCCGGATCGTTCCTCCTCGAATCGCGTCACATCGGCCAGTGCTTCATCGATGGCGACGTCAACGTCTTTTGCAAGCAGCCTTGCTCCTCAGAAAGATAAATGCTCCGAATCGCTCCAGTATCGGTCCTTCTCTAGCTGGACGAGTGCGCTGTGTTTTACCAGGGAGCAGCGCGGCATCTTGAGACCAGCTCCATATTAAGCAATGACAGGAGCAGTCACGTGCCTCGCCTTTCTTGTTGTACTGGTCGATGAAGGACTATTGATGCGGTAACACTTCGGAGAACACAAAGATGATGCGCTCAAATTCGGCTCGAACCAGGACGAAAGATTTGAAAGTTCCGTAGCATCCATTTCCAAACGACTAATCCGAACCAAGAACAAACAATTCTTAACTAAGGTCATAACCTTTCGAATGATCGGGTCGCTTATTAACTGTTCCTAATGCGTTTATTAAATGGAACTCATAGTAGTTACAGAAGTCGAATTGGGTTTCTTTATTTTTAATTCCAACATAGGATTTTACTAAAACTGTGAACTATGGAAGCACCACGTCCCAGTGTGACTTTTAAGAAGCTGCGTTATCATATCTTATCTTATCATATCTTATAATAAACAAAAAATTATGGATTATTAAAAACATACTCTTCGCTACGTGGAATTACAGAGAAATTGTTTACACAAACAAGTCAAATACACCAATCACATATATTTGTTAATTCGATCTTCATTTACGTTCTTTAATTGAAATAAATCTAGATAAATATATAATCAATTGTCAAACGATTTTTATGTATAAAATAACTCATTGTTTAAACTATAGGATTGATAAAGTCAACCAGTAAAATATTTCTTTGCCTTTATGAAGTATTCTAAAGAGAATAGGAAAATAAAAATCTAGAAATCTGGATGTATGTTAGATATACACACATGTTTATAAAAAAATGTCTGCATTGCCTTATATAATCTGTAATGTTCCGGATTCTCAAACCTTAATTAGATTATTCTCAATAACCAAATACCATTTTAAAGTAAAAACCGTTTATAAAGTTGTATATCGCCATCATTTATCTCTTTACATCTGTTACAAGTTGTCTTTGCGAAACAACATATACACGAAGGAAATGAAAATTATATTTCGAAACAACACACAATATTTATGCTCTCTTATAAATAAATACTGAATAGTATTTCTAGATAATATATTGATATATATATTAAAAAGTAACATCAACGTAATTTAAAACATGAAAACATAGATCATAACAGCATGAACTGATATAAAAAATGAACTCATTCAATATTGTCATATTCAGTAACCTAGACCTATGTTGAATAGCAAGTGCTTTGATCTAGCAACATATGGCGATTTTTTTCTAATATCCAAGTGATATTTGAACGGGTTAAAGAACGTATTTTCACAAATATTGTCGCTAATGGTCCAACTATACCCACTCGAACAGTCAACCCAATCACTCGTCGTTGGACCTAACTTGTCTTAACAGATAACGATTGCATCATCAATTTAACACAACTCGTACAGTACCAATTGGTTGCTCCTTTATATTTGTTTCCTAGGTCTTTATCAGATATCGACACAAATGTTGTGTGGTACCATTTAAAACACATGGAACTATCGATCCATGTGCTATGTGGGTCTCTATGGCAAACTGCGCATCGTTAAATTAGAACATGTAAACTAAGATCATAAAATCATAAATTGATATAAAACATCAAGCTATTCAAACGTGTCTTATTCAGTCGTCTTGACCTATGTTGAATAGCAAGTGCTTTGATTCAGCAACATATGACGATTTTCTTCAAATATCTTAGTGATAATTGAACTGGTAAAAGAACGCATTTTCACAAATATTGTCGCTAGTGGTCCAACTATACCCACTCAACGGTCAACCCAATCACTCGTCGTTGGATTTAACTTATCTTACCAGAAAACGATTACATCATCAATTTAACACAACTCGCACAGTACCAATTGGTTGCCCATTTATATTTGTTTCCGAGGTCTTAATAAGATATCGACACACACGATGTGTGGTACGATTTATAAGACATAGAACACTCGATCGATGTGCTATATGGGTCTCTATGACTAACTGCGCATCGTTAAATTAGAACATGTAACCAACGATCATAGAATCATAAATTGATATAAAAAATCAAGTTATTCAATAGTGTCCTATTCAGTCACCTAGCCCTATGTTAAATAGCAAGTGTTTTGATCTAGCAACATGACGATTTTTTCCTCAAATATGGAAGTTATATGTGAACTGGTAAAAGAACGCATTTTCACAAATAGTGTCGCTAATGGTCCAACTATACCCACTCAACAGTCAACCCAAGGACTCGTCGTTGGAGTTAACTTATCTTAACAGATAACGATAACATCATCAATTTAACACAACTCGTACAGTACCAATTGGTTGCCCCTTTATATTTTTTTCTGAGGTCTTTATCAGATATCGATACACATGATGTGTAGTACCATTTATAACATATGGGACACTCGATCGATGTGCTATGTGGGTCTCTATCGCCAACTGCGCATCGTTAAAATTAGAACATGTAAAAAAATCATAAACGCATTATTTGATGTAAAAAATCAAGTTATTCAACAGTGTCCTATTCAGTCACCTAGACCTATGTTGAACAGCAAGTGCTTTGATCTAGTAACATGTGACGATTTTTCTTCAAATGGTAATTGAACGTTTTTTTCACAGCTATTGTCGCCAATTATCCAACTTTACCCACCTAAACAGTGACGGTAAGCTCTCGGCGCTGGGCTTAACTTATATTTATAGTTCACGATTACATCAACAATTTAACACATTAACTCGCTCAGTACCTATTGGTTGCCCATTTGTACTTTTTGAGTTCTTTATCAAATAACGACAACACCATTTATTACACATCGAGCATTCGATCCATGTGTCACGTGTGTCTCTATGGCAAACTTCGTGATTTGTTTGTTTGAGTCTGAAATAAAAATGTGCAAAATCATTTTTTAAACTCGCTCAGTAACTCGCTCAGTACCAACTTGTTGCCCCTTTGTATTTTCTGCGTGCTTTATCAGATATCGACACACACAGCATGTGGTACCATTTATTACACACCGAGCATTCGATCCCTGTGTCATGTGTGTCTCTTTGGCAACCTGCGCATCTTGATTTGTTGGTTTGAGTCTGAAATGAAAATTTGCAAAATCATTTTTTTTAATTCGCTCAGTAACTCGCTCAGCACCAATTGGTTTCCCTGTCAATATATTCCTGTACGATTCGTGCATGATGCCATCGAGCCTTGTCGTCAACGTATACGAAGTTTTCGGGATTCAATACTCAGGCGAGAGGACGTACGTTGTCACAAAGGATGTCACGATATCAATCGGAATTGAGAGTACCATTGATGATCACTAACTGACTCCTGGTGTGATGGCTTATGACACCCCAAACCATGAGACCACCTTCTCCAAACAACTCGATTCCGATGACGAACGGTTCGTTATGGCGGGGGACATCACGTCTGCGCCATACGCGTCTTGTTCTGTCGACAGGACACAACAGGAAGTTCGACTCATCCTCAAGCATGTATGGTCTCAATTGCATAGGTGTCCAGCTCCCTCGTTCCTGTGCCCATCGGAGAGGGTTCCGCTTGTGTGCCTCGGTTAAGTATGACTTCTGGATCGCTGCACGAGAACTCTCACCGAGCCTTTTCAGGCGCGAGTGTTGGGTAAAAGGTTGCGTAACTGTATTGCTAAAAAAAGTAAAATTCACAATTAAAATGTTGGAATCATGTCACTACGCGAAATATCAATGAGAGACGATAATAAAGATAGATTATAAAAGAGAGTTGTGAGTATCGCCGATGTCGTGATACCTGTGCTTTCAAAGAGTTTGGCATGCTCAACAAGCCTCTTGAATGTTTGTTTTTGGCATTGCCCGTAGCACTATAAGACACTAAAGCCATTCTGCGGAAGTATTCGATGTGAACGTCGGTTTGTCCTACGCAAATGACAGCCCTTTTTAATAGCTTGCAGTGTATCATCTAAATCTAAAGACGTGTCCCCAACAGATAAGGAGGGGAGTATGAACGTGTCATCTAACTCTGGTGGAATGAAGTGCCCATACTCATCGTCAGAATCTTCCTTCGAGAAGGATGCGCCAAAAGGGCTTGAAGGGCTCGAGTCTCAGTATTTTTTTCGTATTTTAGAAGATGTGTTTTTCTTGTTGTGTTTGCCCCCCCCCCCTTTTTCTGTAACAAGGCAGCTAATTCTTAATTTCGGACGATGTTACTTTCAGAGACCTCTTTGGAAAGATCAGACTCAATCACCGCTTTGTCTCAGCGCTTTGTTTCTATGAGCTTGCTTTGCGCTACATTGTTTGGTCATGTTTTTGACTAGAAACCAATTGGTCGTTTTTCCGATGATGTGCCATGCTAAATTTAATAAAATCCTGTTGATTCCTTTTCTTCGTTAGGCATTTTGGAATATTTTGAAATAAAAGTGATTAATGATGATTAATATTGGTTTTCTTAAAAAGTACTACTGAATGTCGAGAGCCTAAAATGGAAAAGGATGTATGCTTTAAAAACAAGGCTGATTGAGTGCACATAATAATAAAATGCGGTCGGAAGATATTGCAAAATAAAAATTTACTTTACTATCTTGATTTAAAGGAACATGATGTATTTAAGCTATTTAAAAACAAGAGAGAAATTGCGTCTTTAACTTTGATTTAAACTTATTCACGGATTGCTGATGGTTGCTGATAATTCATTCCATAAAGACACAACTTTTTCATTTGGCGACTATTTTCTTTTTTTAGATCTTCACTTTATATTTAAGGTTTTTTAAAAAAAATAACGCTCTGGAAGGTTTTCTTCCTATATCTTTATAATGGGCTAATAGATTGAAAGGAGAAATTCACTTAATATACTTAACTCACTCTATTCATAATATCCAAAAAAATATGTGCGCTGAAATAACTAGAAAACACAGGTGAAAAAATAAATCTAACATTGCTTCAATAGTACCCTGTACCTTACACATTGCGTGGCTAGATTGTGCATTGTATTGATCTGTCTTTTGATTTGGGCTTGGAAGATAGCGTTCCATTCCTCGACAACTATCCGTCGCAGCTCACGTAACTGTGTTGAGGATTGAATGCGCAGGGAAATGTTCCTCTTCATAATAGACCATATGGTTTCGCTCAGGTTCAGATTGGGGCTTTTTGCCGGCCAATCCATGCCCTCGAGATTCTGTTCTTTGCAATGCCCGCCCGATGTGGTTTCGCGTTTAGTCCACCTAGACAAATTCAGTACCAAAGGCAACTTAATACGTGAGAACGTGTGACCGGAGGATATCATCGACATATCGGCGTCCGGTTAAATTCCCGTTGAGGATCACAATTTCGATGCGACCATCCATTGAGATTCCGCCCTAAACCATTATTCCTCCGCAAAATTGCCGATGAGTCGTCGCATGTTGCGTCTTCGCCAGACGCGACGGTGACGACCGCACAGAATTATGAAGAACTTTGTCTCGTCAATGAAGAGTCGGGCCTCCTTGTGTCGGTTAAGTTAGTTTGGCATTCGCGCAGGTATTTGGACCGTAATCCAGCGGAATGAAGGCGATGCCGGATAATCTGGCCACTATGTTTCTAGCTCTCGGTCCGCATTCGGCTGTAAACTGTTGCTGAGCACGAGCTTAAACATTAAAAAAATCCATTTTCTTATAACATCGAGTCAAATTGATGACAAACTTGATTATGATTGGGGAAAGATACAGTCTTTAGATAAAGCAATTAAAGTCTAATACGCAAACACAATATGATCAACATGGGATTGGCCGTGTCGTAAAAAAATACACTTACCTTACCTGTGTTATATGTCTCCTCATGAAGCCCTTGACTCGATTCAAGTGTCCTTTCGGTTAGAGGTCGCCCGAAAGCGAATTTTCACGTCGCCTGTCTCTGCAAATTTTGATGGTAGAAATCGCTACGCCAAAACGGTTGGCAACATCCCGGGTTGATGCCCCTTGTTGGAGGTGCTCAATTATCATGGCGCGTTACTGATTATTTGAATTTGACATTTTTTACACAAGGAAACGTGTTTGATATGTATTGACTTTCAATGCTAATTATGATGAAAAAAATAAAGCGATAAATACATTTTAAGAAGTGCCGTATTGATTGAATATCGCGAACGGCCACACCTTCCCACATTGTTCGTATGTCTAGTTTGACGTTGCCTTCCAATAGATTCTTATTGACACACTGGTCAACAATAGATTGAATGTGAGACTGTAAACATTTGATTTTTGATATAATTTATTATAAAAAAAGATATAGATTAAAACACGATTTCTTTTGCAATAATATTATATGTTTTATGATAACATCGAATGTGTTACCCAAAATTTTGCAGGTGGAAGTCAAGTGTGGTAGGATGAGGCTATTATATAACTTTAACAACATGTTAATATCTACTTTTCTCTTTATCTACATAACGCGCCTAAAGCTCTTGCGTCTTGATTGCTTGGATATGATCGTCTGGCTTTCGTTAAAACCCATCGCCCTTTCTGTTGGGATGGGGATCTACTAAGTTCCGGTTGTATGAACCGGTCCAGTTGTTTGCCGTTGTCTGGCGCAAAACATTTCCTCTGTTTCTAGGTAGAGTTTGACTAAGCTCAGGTACATGCCCTTTGATTTCAAGTAGGTCATGAATTGTTGGCTGTCAAAAGTGGTTGCATCAGTCACGTAGAAGTGCGTTTAGATGGCAAAATCACTTCTTCAAAGAACGCGTTAGTTGGCAGCTCCACAACTTGCACATGAGAAATTTGATTTCAGGTTTTAGGTTGTCGAACATTTTAGAGACCGCACACTTTTAAGCCGCAGCCCCATCCTGATGTTTTTATCATAAATAATCTCCCAAGAATTTCGTATATGGAACCTTTATTTAGTAAAACACCATTCAGCTGAACATTCGGCAAGTTACTTGTTATTTGACTTGGTAACATTCAAAAATAATTTGCTCACCTTAAATCAATAAGTCGGTTTTTCTTATACCACATTCATGCTGTTTATATCATCAGCAGCTTATTCATCTATACAAAAATGTTGGTGTCATTGGCAAATATGATAAACTTGAGAATATGCATATCATTTGTATACAGTATAAAATGCAGGGCCCTAAAATAAAACCTTGTGGAACACTAAACTTGAATATTCCTTTAAGAATTTACGGTTTTGAAATAAACGTAACGTACATTTTATCTTGTTTTATGCATCCTTGAGATAACACAATCGCTATGCATACCAACATTCTTGCAATCAAAAAGGTATATTCGATTCTAAGCTCCATACCTGCGAAATTTCTGAAATGGTCGCCATGTAGCATGGAGTTTTTTAATTGAGGAGAGTACGTCGGCCCCTTGGCGGCGTCACTATAAACTTGAGTGATTGACGCTGAGTCCGGTTAGTGCGTTTATCATTATGGCCCTAAGTACCCGCCACTGGATGACCATGGCGGGGCAAGCTGGGGGGGGC
>LQRL01113276.1:0-10585 GCA_001703475.1 Hydroides elegans
TATTAGACCCCAACCGGGGGAACCCGGGGGGTCTATAGGATTTGCCTCTGTCCGTCTGTCTGTCTGTCCGTCCGTCCGTCCGTCACGCTAATCATACAACACTTTGTCCGCGGCACTTTTGTATGAAGCCTTTGTCCTAGGGTTCCGAACCTCCCCACAGTGAAAGAATATATATTGCAGGTGTGCAACGTCGAGGTTTCAGTTTGATCGACCAAAAAAATTGTCGAAATTACGGGGGTCTAAACTTAGACGATTTTAAGATATCTGGGGATATTTGTACAACACTTTGTCCGCGGCACTTTGGTATGAAGCCTTTGTCCTGGGCTTCTGAAACTTCCCACGGTGAAAGAAATATATTGCAAGTGTGCAACGTCAAGGTTTCAGTTTGATCGACCAAAAATTGTCGAAATTACGGGGGTCTAAACCTAGACGATTTTAAGATATTTGGGGATATTTGTACAACACTTTGTCCGCGGCACTTTTGTATGAAGCCTATGTCCTAGGGTTCTGAAACTTCCCACAGTGAAAGAATATATATTGCAGGTGTGCAACGTCGAGGTTTCAGTTTGATCGATCAAAAATTGTCGAAATTACGGGGGTCTGGACTTAGACGATTATGAGATATTTTGGGATATTTGTTCAATACTTTGTCCGCGACACTTTGGTATGAAGCCTTTGTGCTAGGGTTCTGAAACTTCCCACAGTGAAAGAATATATATTGCAGGTGTGCAACGTCGAGGTTTCAGTTTGATTGACCAAAAATTGTTCAAATTACGGGGGTATGAAAATAGACGATTATGAGATATTTGGGGATATTTGTTCAACACTTTGTCCGCGGCACTTTGGTATGAAGCCTCTGTCTTAGGGTTCTGAAACTTCCCACAGTGAAAGAATATATATTGTAGGTGTGCAACGTCGAGGTTTCAGTTTGATCGACCAAAAAATGTCGAAATTACGGGGGTCTGAACTTAGACGATTATGAGATATTTGAGGATATTTGTAAAACACTTTTGTAAAAAATAATATGTACAGTATATAGGAATAAGTTACGACAACGTTGGGAGAATGATATTGTGAGAAAAATTTTTTGAAAATGATGTCGTGCAAATGATATTGTGAGCATTACGTTGTGCGAATGATGATATGAGAAAAAATGTGAGAAAGGCGTTGTGAGAAATACGTTGAGACAGACATTGTGAGAAAGAAGGTACGAGAAAGACGTTGTAGGACAGACGATATTTTTGTCATTGAAACCACGCTATAGACTTTGTATGTGCTTTATATAAAGATATGAATATTCACTGACTTTTGGCGTTCGGTTGGGGTCTGCGCCCTCAACGATGGCTTGTTTACTCTGTATCTCTGTTTATCTAGGATATTCTTGGTATGATTTGATGATGTAGCGTTCAAGGAGATTGGCGGTTTGTGACATGGTCGAACCAACGATATCCTTCTCTAGCTTACTCTATAAGCAACGCATTTTGAACACCTAGAATCTGCCAGCCGCGCCTATCCTTGAGATTCATGGTTTGTTTGGATATGTAGCCACGGGCGCAATCAGGACATTGTATATATGCATTGTCAAGATATTGCTCATTGGCTTCTTTTTAAAAAGGCCAATCTATCTTACTACATATGCAGGCCGTTTTGAGCTGTGAGTTTGACCGATAGATTTTTTATATCGCTGATAAGAGGGTGGTACCGTTATAAGTTTTATTTCAAAATTGACTGAACCTGCTTACAGTTGTCTAATCAACTGTAATTTGTAAACTGTGATAGGTAATTTGGTTATTTTAATCATTTTTTGCATTTTCGCAACAGGTGTTCCTTTTTCTATTCCAAGCTGGCTAGGATAGAAAAAAACAGCCTAGCTGGCTTTGATAAAAGTGAACACCTTTTTGCAAAATGTTGAAATAAAACAATTATATTCTTGTTGTTCGTAGTAGAAATGTTGTTTTAATGTGATTTTACAACGTTTTAAAATGTGTCGTGGGGACCCTTCCATTATATAAACCTTATTTCTTATTAGAGTGAACGTGGGGAGGGGATGGGTGTTACTTTGTTTGATACAATACGAGAGCAAAATGGGGCACAGTGCAAGGCCCCTCTATATCTTAGCCTTGGTATAAGCTGGACAATCATATATTTTAGATATATTTGAGGGGTAGAATATAACATTATAATAAAGAAACCCGAACAAATATGTCAACTTAACTTCTGAGATAGCCTACAGTAATTATTCGCGTGAAGATGATGGAATTGAACCCAACGCCTTTGCAAGCTTAGTCCTTGTACACATATAAAACAATTATCCGTCTCACTCGTAGAGTCGTTATAAAATCCTTCTCACTCGTAGGGTCGTTATAAAACACTAGTTGTATCAAAAATTCACGACATAAATTCACAACAAATATCACTTTTTATTCACAATTTTTTACCCAATTTCTTTCTATCCTGAGCTAGTATCATCGCACTTTGTATTACTATACACTTTTATTTCAGTTGCTTCTGGATTAATTTGAGCAGAGTTAGTCTCTGGCCGCCAACGGTTTTTTAGCCGACGCTGAATCTGGAAGTCTGCATATATGGCCAAACACATTGAGGCGTCGAGTTGCCATAGTCGTTGACCACAGTTTTTGACCAGCTCTTTCGTAGAGCTGTTCGTTTACAACCAAGTTGTTATTAGGGTCCCAACAGATGTTTAGGTATCTGCGAAGAAGTTGTCTCCGGAACGCGTCGATTTTTCTCTCTAGCGTATCTGTAAAGGTCCACAATTCACAGTTATTTAGGAAAATGCTTAATAACAATGCGTTGAATATTCTGATTTTAGTATCTACGCCTACATGTTTGTTAATAGATATGGGATTTAGTTTAGAGAAAGCGGTGTTTGTGAGTTGTATGCGCCTTTCTATGTCTTCAGATGTACCAAGGAGACTACCGACTTTTTCCAGCTTTCGTCACCACCTGTTTTAATGTGATATCTTTCAGTTTTTGATTGATTAATATGTAGGTTTCTCTGTTTCAGTTTTTCTGTTGTAGTTTTTGTCTTTGTATGTCGAGTAGTCATGATCTTCCAAATGGTGTGGTAACGGGTGTTCTTCTGTATTCTCTTTGATTATTTGCAGTTCACTTTATATTACCTGTTGATCTTTATCTGTTTTCGGGTTTATGGCTAGTGTAGTAGGAATCTTGATAGAAACGGCCTCAAAAACCTGCAGAATTTTGGAAATGTTCTCTTCTAAAATCGATTAATGGGTGTGCAGGTTTGACAGGTGCACGGATCGGATAGGTTTGGTTTGATGCAAAACTATTTCCATTTTTGATTTTATATCAATCTGCATATCGTTCACACGTTTGATCATTGTAATCATTAAACCTGCTTAATTGTATTGACATAATACATTCGTGAATCGAATAAGCCTACATAAATAAATCATAATTTTAAATTGCGACTTTAATATAGGGATAAAACACGACTGTGAGTTCGTATGGCTGAATTAGAGCGAAGAAGAAGCTATTACAAACCGAACGCCGTTATAATAAAATGATATTCAAAGTCAGTTTAATAGTGATATTAAAATTATATTAAAAGCCAGTGTTTGAAACTCGCACTGTTGGTCCTTGTATATTGAATCATATACGTTCATAAACCGGTGGATATTGTATTGTTCCATCCGTCTATCAATATAAAACATATGCCTATGTCTCGTTTTATTTTTTAAGTGAATTTCGATTATTTACTCCCCATTTCAATTTTGTATGAACGTCCATAACATTAGATCGTTCTCGTCATTTAGATGATTGCATTGCCTTGACTTTTGATAAAACACTGTATAATCGATGAGGAGGGGTGAAGGGGGCACTATTTAGGTTTTTACATTGCACATATCATTCTATTGATGCAAAAAGTTTAACCACATCTCTTAACCGTTAAGAATGTTTAATCATTATAAGTTTTATCTTATTCTATTGTCTATCATTATTCCTGAAAAAAAGTATATATAATGTCTACAGTTTGAGCAAAGTTCAATCGCTGTGAAATAAACTAATTCTTAATTCATGCGATATCTGAAGATACACACATTTTCTGTTCGATATATAAGTTCGGTCGACAGAATATTCACACTATTGCGTTACATTTATAGCGTAACATTATTTGACTTACTGTTTCGTTAACTCACAATGTCGTTATAACGTAACATAATTCAACTTACTGTTTTAACCAACAGTTCCCTCCCCCAACGCTCTTCACCACCAATAGAATCTTTGTTTCATGTGGAACAACAAGTTCTTAGTTTTCATACAAACTGTTTATATTGGTGTGACCGATCATTTACCCTAAAGGTGCAACTCCCAATAGACACCAGCTTTTGTCTCGAACAAGTTCCAATATCTACAAGCAATAGAATCCAGTCAAACTTTGAAGGCACACAATAAATTTGTAATGGAAATGAAAAAAATATATAACAAAATATGTTTTAATTCGATATCTGTTTAATTTATAAGCATACAAAATTAAAACTTTGTAAATCAACCCCATTTTTTTTTATTTGAAATTCGCAATGTCAAAAATATTTTGCATTGCATTGTCGTTTTAAGAAATATAAGGGCCGAAAGTATTTCTAGCACTGTCGCAACAACATTAGTAGTCCTTCTAATGCACTTATTTATTTTACTCTCTCTTTTTTCAGTCTTTCAGCTAGATATAATTCTACATTTTTTATTACAATAATGCGACTAGATGAATTTCGTCGTTGTTTAGCACTTTCATTAGATCTTCAATTAGTATGTCTCTTTTTAAGGTGTCAAAAGCTTTGCTCATATCAAGCATAACCAGATTTGTTTCGTAGCCAATTGATGATATTGCCTTTTCCGCAAGGACTTAAAACGTGAAAACTATTTCTATTGTTCTTCTATTACGTGTGTTTGCAGTATGTGTAATTGGAATAATATGTTTATGTAGTCTTCCTGATATTCTTTTAATAACGCATATTGCTAGAATTTTTCTGAGTGTTGATAGGAGGATAACTGGTCGTAGATTTTCTTGTGGTCCTTTTGGTTTTCCTGGTTTTTGAAAAGGTGTTAAATGGCCGGCTTTTATTTCCTTGGGATATTTTCCGGTTTCTGTTACATTTTAAAATAATACTGCTACTTCTTCTTCTAATATTTCACTAGTTGCATGTTTAAAATGTTCAGCACGTAAATTGTCACATCCACTACTTTATTATTCGCGTACAAAGAATTAATTGATATCTCATGTGACAGGTCACATGATGTAAACAAAATAAAAAATGCGGAAACAGTTTTCTGGATTTAATTTTGAGTGATTTACTCTATTTTTCAGCTCATATACTAATTTGAAACCCCCCTTTCAATAGTTTGAAATTGAGAAGAATTCAAGAGGCAAGTGTGACTTGTATATTTTGATTGCATCCATGTTCCTGACCCATTTTTAAGTCTTGACAAGAGACCACTACGAGGATCGCAATATCTCAAACACAAATAAAAAGCCAATATCGATAGTAATTTTGATGTTTATGCTGCGATATATATGTGGTGAGCTAAATAAATAACACAATTGTGTGTTCGTTTAATATACCTAAATCAAGCATATTAACAAATACGAGTCGTACCAACAGAGGACAAGGGGAACTATGTATATGCATCAATTTTACATGACATGACAGGGAATACATTTCAAAGTTCATTTATTTTCCGACATTTATTCAATATTTTTGAAACAAACCCTTAAAATCTACGAGGTATGTTAACAGGATAATTACCGACATGGTTTGGAATTTGAACGAAATTTCAAAGTTCATATTTTAGAACTTCTACTTTGAATTCAAAGATCATATTTCCATAGAACATTAATACACATTTATGCTACATTCCAAACCAAACTCCAACGCAAAACCGTAAATAATATTAAAAATAATTATGTTTAGATTGGTTCCATTTCCATGTTACATTTCATTTGCATGTAGCTTCACCCGTAATGTTTAAATGTTTTCAATGTACCGCAAAAGCTTTTGTATCATATTAACTGATCACCAAAATTATCGCTTCATGCTTTAGTACAACGTTACAAATTGCCCAAAGCGTCATATGTCAGAATCTGGAATTCTACCAAAACGCTTTATAGACAAGAAAGCATTGGTGAAACACGAAAAGGCCCCTACCGCCCCCGATTCGAAGGGGTATTAAATATTTCGTAAAAGTTCACAAATCACAACTTTTGGTCATTTTTGCCGAATTCGGAATGCTTCCGATGGCCGAAAATGTCAAAAGGAACATGTACGCCGAGACCTTTCATTTAAGCTTTAAATTAAGTTTCTACGACCTTCCATAAATACGTTCTACCCCATACAAGCTCATGTTTCGAAACTCCTATGTTTTTGGACATTTTGGCCGAATTCAACCAACTTCTGTTGGCCGAATTCTGCTGAAACTGTCCAAAGGCACAACTCCACACAAATACATTTCATTTTAGCCTAAAACCAAGTCTATGACATTCCGTTCAAAAGTTCTAGCCCGTACAAGAAAGCGATGGCAGACGGACGGACAGAAACAGGCGGATGGACGGACACTCCAACTCTTTAGGCCCCCAACTTTGGGGTTGGGGCCTAAAAAGGCATCGGAAGATTTAAACAATGTAGAGAGATTATCAGATGATATCACAGGGTATTGTTTCGGGTCCTTTTGACGTGCACTCTTCACCTGCTTAAGTTAGTTAAAAACGTAGGTAATAAAGTTTCAAGGTCTATATATTGGATTGTCTGTCTAACAGTCAACACTTTTAGTATACACTCAATTATGAGTGTCATAGATTAACCGTTGCAGCCTCGAAAGAAAGCTATAAATGTGTATTTGTACCCCTTTATAGTTTGGATCGACTTAAATAAGTCAGATGTAATAAATTATGGATTTTAACAGAAAAGTGTTAATGACTAAAACCTTTAAACAGAGACTGGTGGAGACTTGATTATATTCTTAAACATCTTATTGTGATATGTATATAGATTGTGATATGTATATAGATTGTGATATGTATATAGATAGTGTCGGTAAATATGAAGTGGGAGAGTAGCCACATTATGGATTCGGAAATTGTCCGGGCAACAAAACAGTGTCTATCATCGTATTTTAGTACAAGCTATAGCATTTGAACGTAGGGTTGAAGATACATTATTATAGGTTTGAATTAAAGGTCTCAGGGTGAAGATACATGTTTATAAACTATTTCAGGTAAAAGGAAGTGGTAGAATTGATGAATTTATCTAAAAGGGACTATTTGTAAAAACATCGACTTGTACCTGCTAACAATTCGAATTGAGGTTCGTAAAGACTTTATTAAATGTTCCAATGAAAAGCCATGTTGTGTAGATATACTTCATGATAGTTTATGCTAAATTGTGTTAATAGAAGAAGCGAATTTCGATTAAAAAAAATTATTTTGAGAAGTCTGTACGAGCTAGAACAAGAACTTTAGAGCTTGAACTATGCAGATGAGTCGTATCGTCTTTGTTATAAGTTTTAATAATGACAAAAGTGTTGAGGTTAGAGGTGTTTTTTGTCATTTTATTTGCTAAAATAGTTTTGCTGGAAGTGAATAAAATACTGATAATTTACGTTCATAACTATTTGAGTGCAAGGTCGAAGAGACTTGGTAGTAGCTTTTAAAGAAAGTATTTAATATGTAGAGGTTCTTTTTGATAGTTTGAACCCAAAGCTGCATACTAAAAATCGGCGTTCTATCCGCAAAAACACCATACCATTTTAAATTTGGGTGGTTATAGCATACTTGTGTTTCAAAAATGCTTCCCCCTCATCGATGAATTGACACTCAGATGCTCCTGCACTGAGAAATGAAAATACTCAATGATTGAGATATGTACTTAGCAGAATAATGATAGGATTGACTGCTTTTATCAACGATGTCTTTATAAGGTCGGGATCCTATAGCTCCGGAGTGTTCGTTTGTCGGTTCATCTTTATCATTCATAGTTTCTTGTAAAGGATGTTCAAAAATTTTAATGGAGAGTCGTGCAGGCTTGGTTATAGGCTCGACAGAATGCTTATAATGCGTAGATGTGCATTTAAATCGTCTTTTACTGAAAAACTGACGTAGAAAATGGACAAAAATAGCCAAATTATGAATTTAAAGATCTAGAACTTTCCAATGGCGGGTCGTTTAAATAAAGTAATGGTCTTAAAATAAGGTTTCAATGTGAAGGCACGTCTTTTGATATTTTTTGACCGATTTCGATTAACGCGAAGTAGTAAGATTGAAAAAAGTTGAGTTGAAAAAAGGTGTATATGTCGTAGTCAATCTGTGAAAACCGCGTATGTAGACATTCGCTAAATTTTTCAGTCAATGTCAACATTTGCTGGTTTACTCAGCGAATGTCAACAATGCCTAAAATTTCCAGGCATTGTCAACATACGGTTTTCACAGATTGACTACAACATATACATCAGTCCAGGGATGCACATAAGCCCTCGCATTTCGCCAATGGCGAAGGTAAAATCCATTTGGCGAAGGTGAACCGAAACACATTCGCCAAATTGGCGAGGGTAAATTTTTGGGCAAATTCATATCTTTGTCGAACCAATCTTTTTATATGATATTTTCATATGATAGATTTTTGCTTGCGCCTACGGCGCTCGATTGACTGACAATAATTTAGATTCTGAAATCGAAATAAATATTCAAAATACAGTTTCATCATGTATTAAATGAAAGTACCAGTCCCATGTATAATTTGCGATTACCCACATTGGTTACATCAGGGTGACCAGCCTTAGTGAAATCAGGGAAAGTCGTGGAATTTTAAAATCCAGTTTTCAAATCAGAGAAAGTCAGAAGAAATCAACTTTTTTGGAGAAATTCAGGGAATTTCAAAATGAATCAGGAAAAAAAACAGGGAATTTCGTTATAGCATTTATTAGTTATTAGTCCTCCGCCGCCGCGTTAGCGCGAAGCGGAGGACTATAGTATTCAGTACTGTCCGTCAGTCACTACAACAAATAATTGAGCTATCAAAAAATTTTCAAGTTTTTTAAACGTTCAATGGAATTATAAGACCAATGAACCATGTCCGTCTGTCCGTCTGTCTGTCTGTCGACACCTAGGTGTACTACTTTGTACGGACGAGTGCTCGCTTATCCCTCGATGGATTTTGTTTTCCTTTGGCACATGGAACAAACATATATTGGAGCTGTGCTTAGGCGTATTATTTTTTAAAAATCTCAAAAATTGTAATTTTGGCGATTTTTTGAAAAATGGTGATTTTGGGGACTTAGCGTGATTATTGATGTTAGTTTGTACGGACGAGTGCTCGCTTCTCCCTCGATGGATATTATTTTCCTTTGGCACATGGAACAAACACATATAGGAGCTGTGCTTAGGCGTATTATTTTTGAAAAATCTCAAAAATTGTAATTTTGGCGATTTTTTGAAAAATGGTGATTTTGGGGACTTAGCGTGATTATTGATGGTAGTTTGTACGGACAAATGCTCGCTTATCCCTCGATGGATTTTATTTTCCGTTGGCACATGGAAAGAACATATATTGGAACTGTGCTTAGGCTTATAATTTTTGAAAAATCTCAAAAATTGTAATTTTGGCGATTTTTTGAAAAATGGTGATTTTGGGGACTTGGCACATCAAGAAATGTGTATATCGTGATGTTTTGAGGACTAGGAATATGTAAGGAAAACGTTGTGAGAAAGACGTTGTTAGAAAGACGTTGTGAGAAAGACGTTGTGAGAAAGACGTAAGAAAGACGTTGGATGGAATTTTGTTGATGTTCTTAATTGATTTCCTCTGTTTTTTTTTCGGTTTTCAACTGTTGTTGAAGTAGCGGAGGACTTAATCAGCTTCACTGATCTCCTTGTTATAATGATTTCTCTAATAGAAATTTGCTCGCGCCTTCGGCGCTCCCATAGTATAAAGATTTATTAAAAAATTTGGTTCTCGCCGTCGGCTCTTTGATATTAACTAAAGCTATGGCTTGTTAACAGGGTTCATAAATGTCATGGAAAACCTGGAAAACCTTGAAAAATATTTTTGTCATGGAATGTCATGGAAATGTCATGGAATTTTATTTTTCTGGAAAAGTCATGGAAATGTCATGGAATTTTACAACAATGTCATGGAAAAAGTATGTTTTTTACAAATTCCATAATTAGAAAAAAGTATTTGGTATATTTTCTTAACATTTATATGAAAAAAATCTTTGCGCCTTCGGCGCAATTGTATTTTCTTAATTGTATTTTCAATTGATTATATCTATACTCAATTGATTATATCTATAAATGCTTTAAGTTCCATTTACAAGGGCATTGTTGGTAATTATCGTAAATGTTGGTAGCAGGGATTTACCTTAGCGGTCGCATGGTCGCATATACGACTCACTTTAAGTCAGACTTCTAACATTTTAGAGTTAGTCGCCCGGCGTGCGACTAAGTTTTTTTGCTAGCTTTTATTAGTCCTCCGCCGCCGCGTTAGCGCGAAGCGGAGGACTATAGTATTCAGTACTGTCCGTCCGTCACTACAACAAATAATTGAGCTATCAAAAA
>LQRL01113281.1:0-25134 GCA_001703475.1 Hydroides elegans
CCCCCCCCCCCCCCCCGATTCGAAGGGGTATTGACTGTCTCGTATATGCCCATGTTTTGGAAAATTAAAGCTTTTGGGCAATTTTGGCCAACCTCCGGTCAAAAGGCACATCTATACGCCAAGACCTTTCATTATGCCTATTCCCAGGTCTCTACGACCATCAGTTGCAAAGAAACACGAGGAAAAACTTATGTATCGAAAAACCGCTGGTTATGGACATTTTGGCCACATTTGGCCATTTCCGTTGGCCGAATCTGGCAAAAACGTTCAAAAGGCACATCTACAGGCCAAGACCTTTCATACGAGCCTATTCCCAGGTCTCTACGACCATCCGCTGCAAAGAAGCAGCCTGGAAAAGCTCAAGTTTCGAAAAACCGCTATTCGGCCATTTCCGGTGGCCGAATCTGGCCAAAACTTTAAAAAGGCACATCTACAGGCCAAGACCTTTCATTTGAACCTATTCACAGGTCTCTATACGACCATCCGTTGAAAAGAAACAGCCTGGAAAAGCTCATGTTTCAAAAACCGTTATTTCGGACATTTTGGCCGAATTCGGCAATTTCCGGTGGCCGAATCTGGCCAAAACTGTCAAAAGGCACATCTACAGACCAAGACATTTCATATGAGCCTATTCCCAGGTCTCTACGACCATCCGTTACAAAGATACAGCCAGAAAAAGAACCGATGACGGAGAGACGGACAGACAGACGGACGGACACCCCGAATCTATAGGCCCCCAACCTTTGGGGTTGGGGCCTAAAAATACAGTTGACCCTCGTTTAACTGACCAATGATACATCGATATTACCATTAATGCCCTTTTCAAAACAAGGATAGACTATGGTATCTAATACAGCCATCGACTAAATTTGAGTTCATACTAGGTCTGAAGTTGCAACTTCAAGCAAATCTGGAAAACTAAAAACACACATATTGAGTGATTAGTGAACCAGCACAAACCGCCCTTATATATAACTACTATAGTAGTAGGATTTGCTATAGATATGGCCTCCAAAAGCTGCAGAATTTTGAAAATGTTCGCTTGGTGTAGGGACCCCTGGATGTGTCTAGACTATATTCTATTGACAAGAAGGGTTAACCATTAGACTAAATTCTTTAATTTTAAGGGGAAGGGGTTAAAATGGAGCAGATTTTGATTTGCAGATTTATAACTCGTTTTGCTTTTCACACATCAGCCAGCTGTCAAGACATACATGTAACATGTAAAATCGTTGCAACTTTGCGATAATTAGATATTGTACTTTCATGATGTTTTTCAAAAATTCATTTACATTTTACACAATATTCAAAGTTATGTCGAATATCGTAAAATTTGGTTTGGTCAATTTGAACACGATTTTTTTTCTAGATGCCGTATTAAATAAAATATGAATAAATAATCTAAATAAATACTTTCGGCTGCGTTTATTAGATGTGTCGCATCATAATTGAGTCAAACAATAGTTCTTAATGGGGTGTTTTAAACATTAGCCTATGAGCGTTTAAGAACGAGTGATTTACAGCTTTCAGTCATGCATTTATTCCGAGCAGGACCCATTTTCTCCGCTCTGACCATAACATTTTTCTTAGATTTTTGCCTACCCTATTATATTGGTTTTATGGATAAGGTTAAGATTAAGCAGAGTGTAGAATTTGGGTCATGTTATCCAATCCCTCTCTCCTTTCAAATGTTCTCGTTAATGGTTTGTCCTTTCGAATCACTTCTTATATTTTAGATGTTATAGTTTCTATTGGAATAATCACCCAACCGTTAAGAAGCGACTCCCTGTTGACACAAACACATTGTCAATTCATAGAATTCTACTATTCTCAGACAAAGCACATTCTACCAATCGATAGAATTCTACTATGCAAAAACAAAGGGACTTGTTGATTTTCAAAGACACATTACGATCCTTGCATGAAAATAAGGAAAAATATAACGAAATTCGTTTTTATTTGATATCTTTTGAACTAATTAATATTAAAATCCAAAATTTTGGAAATCAACCTTCTTTTTTGTTTAAAATTTGCAACGCATAAAATAATTTGCATTGCATTTGTCGTTTTAGAGCTATTAACGCTCAAAGTGTATCTAAGGAACTTGCGGTGCCTTTAGATCACTTTCCGGGTTCGTATGTAAACTATCGAAATTGTTGCCAACAATAATGCGTATAATTCGTTGTTTTGTGTGATACGGTAGTTTGTAAATATTTACGGTACTGCTTTTCTTAATTTTGAATGAATATTTGCTTGAATGTCATTTTCCAACAATCCGGCGTATGCATTTCACATTAATGCGGATATCCCTAAATTGTCTTCATTCATAAATAAATAGGGAATCTGATTTGTTCTTTTGGGATATACACAATAAAAACAAACTGGTTTATAATGTATTTGTAAATTGTTAACTAAGTTCGTACACTCAATATATTTAATATGTGTTTTTGTAAATGTTTGAAATATTAAATAAAATTATGATTGATTGATTGATCGTAACAGTAACGATTAACATTTTATATTTTTATTGAAAAGAAGAAGAAATAAATTGGAAGTGAGTAGAGTAGTTACCGAAACTGATTTCTTTTTCATGATGTTATATTTTTATACAAAACAATAAAATGTGAATTGGCATTTCTATTAAATATCGTTGAAAACGAGATAGATATATTTATTTATATTTATATATTATACGTTATAGACGGATCTGATCATAAATAGAGCTTATTATACTGTACACATAAATGTTCTCAAATCATCATTGAGTAATTCTATTTTCTTAAAAGAAGGCACCAGTTTGATTGACATGCACATTAATTGAATGTCTAACATTCAAGCAAATAATACCGTATTCGGTTCACATTCACACGGATATTATTCCAAAATCACGTATGAAATAATAATTTTGAAGGAATTATTTCCAAAAATAGGGATATTTTTCAATGAAACCTGATTTGAATATTATTAAAGTTATAGAGTTCAGGCTAAAAATCATAAGTTTGATAAGAGATACGCATTTATTTTTTAATATTTGCATAAACAAAATTCGTATTATTGTCAGAATTTATATTAATTATTTATTACCTAAACAGAGTTTCGAATTACCAAAAAATAAGAATTCGATGCAGGTCAAGAGAATTCATTTACATTCAAGAAAATATTCAAACCATTAATGCGGATTTATTTGCGAAAAACCAAATAATTTTTCATTCAAGCAAATAAATTTCCTGATACGCGTAAATGTTAAAATACGCCGGATTGGGGGTAACAGAAATCACTTTTTCTCATCCACTATTTACATACTGTAAATTCTTAAAATAAATCATCCACTATTTACATATCGTATATTGAAATATCGTATATTGAAAAGTGGCCATCGGTTTATATTATAGCGCTTAATAATCAACTGCGATTCTTTCGCCAATAAACGTATATGCGGTTCATTGAGTATTTAATTGATACGATTCTCCTTTAAAATCGCTGAATTTGCTATATGTAAATAGTGGATGATTTAAAGTGTGATCCGTAAACTATCTTTGGGCGATAATAAGGGAAATTGATTGTAGAGCTTTAATGTTTCAATTACCTGTCGTTTGATAATACTGTCGATAGAAACGTTTGAAAATGGAGAAAAGGACTCTTTATTTGTTTCTTTGTACTGCATTTCAACTAAGATTTTGAAGAAAAACTATCCTAGTGTTCTTTACGATGGACAGCTGTCCAAAATAGACTAAAATGTATATCCCTGCGCGGTGGACTAGCTAGTGTGGTTATATGTGGTTATATCATTCGTAAAGAACAATAGTGGGTTACATGTCTGTCAAGGTGCCTCACGTGATGCTACGTCACTATTTCAGTTTTCCTTTCATTATCGCCCAAATTAGGCTAATGGTTTTTCGTTGACAACTCACTTAAACTTTAACAATAACAAAAATAATTTCATATGAGATTGAAAATCAATTATACTGATCAAGATTATGTAGGTCACGATAAAACTAAGAATTAAATGTTTTCAAATAAATTCAGATAAATGCCCAGAATCTTCAAAGTATTAACTTCTTTATCGGAACTACCCTATTTCTAATTAATCGTATTGCTCAAAGATCATATTTAAACGCTATTTTGAATTATCAAAAGTCGAAAGCAAAATGGCGAAGGCGAAGGTGAAGGTTAATTTGCTTCTTCCGTTACTTACCAATTTTCCTCAGTCAAATTTGTCATAACAAATGCCACCGGAAACACGCGTGTTTACTAAATTTGTCAGATAAAGAACAAGAAATGTCATGACATCAGTCACAGCTGTCACACAAGTCATCGTAAAGAACACTAGGAGTGGTTTTCTGAGTTTTCCCTTTTCGATAAAGTGAAATGACCCGGTAACTTACCGAAATATTTAGGATCTAACTGATGTCGAAAGATATTGGTCGAACGAGAAAATGCAACAAATGAATCATTTTATTATGAATTATTTTATAGCGTCACTTATATATAAGATAAAAATCTGTTTCACTAGTATTTATGATTTTTGAAAATGTTAAAAGTATATAAAATGTTCTTGTTATTATAATGATTGATCGAGCTTGTTATTACGCTCAACAATTTTCACCGCAATTTATTCCGATTTCAACTGCAATAAATGTTATAAGGAAGTTTTATGCTAACAATGTAGTTTCGGGATAATTTACGACATTTTGCGAACAAACTTTTTGTCAACCACATAAGGTATGTGAATTTGTTATAAGCGCAATGTCTGTGTATATTTTTGCTAGATAAATTACTTAAAGTGTGCAAAACACACTTTAAATCAAACGAACTATTCCGTCCAATCCCTTTATTATATACTAGCCGACAAAAGAAAGTATAATCTTGTTTCAAACACATAATGTTAGTGTTATTATTTATTCGATGATATGGCAATTTACAGAGCATATTATTTCATCATTTTTCGAAAGATTTATTTTTCAAAATATCGATTATCATCATTGGTTTAGGATTTCTGAAATGTTAAAGATGACTACCCTCGGCCTTTTGCCTTGCATAAATAGCAGTTAACAGCAAAGTCATGAATATACGGGTCAATGTACCGATTTGTCGTTAGGTTTTTGTCGATACTCCGTAGCTAAGGCTTCTAGCCGTATCGGATGATACCCAAAACCATAACAAATCCTTCCCGAAGCGGTCAACTTAGGTTAAAAAACAAGCTACAAAATGATCGCCGAAGCCCCTATACGCCCCTTGGCGGCCATATGAGTGGTTCAGTTGAAAATGGACTCGACGCTAAATGTCAAAGAACGCTATGCGAGAGGTTTCATATCAATAAGGCGATACTTGTTCGCAAAATTGTATCGTCGATGCCGACTTCGCGGTTTCGAACGTACGTTCTGCATAAGGCGTTATCCGTTTCCGCGCAGACGTCGTTTGAACGTTTTTGGACTAATCCGACTATTTGTCGGGTCTAGTGATTCTGTGGCTTTGACCGCCTCACGGCGAAACCAGCTACACCGGTACAACATCTGGATCTCTCGATCCCGATTCGACATTTCTTACTTCCACCGCCGACTCTATTGTCTACCCTTGTTACTCCCTATGAGGTTATTGTGATATTGCAAACGATAAAAAATAGCTTTAAACAATAACACGTGGCATACTAGTGTTCTTACAGAATTTCCGGTCTTCAGCATCCCCATAGCCTGATCACAATAATGTTGATGGGTTCGTGACGTGGCTATGTGCGTTTTGTAAAATTTGAAATAAATATCGAAAACTGCCATATACGTTACACTCTTTATTCTACAGTCCCAAATTATAATCAAAATGAGCATAACCGATTTCTACTTAAAAATAAGGTGTTGACCCTTATTCAAAGTTAACACCTTAATCATTGATTTATTGGCATGAAACTATAGAATTGGATAGAAAGCTACATTTAATGATAATGGTGAATATTTCAATCTAGAATATTGCGAATTCGCGAAGATATACACCAATTTAGGATTATACTTTCTTTTGGCGGATAGTATATTATTTGTTTGAGTTACACTCACATATCCAAATCTAATTAATTGTGTTGCATTAATGTTTAAGGAATAGCATTTAGAAGCTGATTGGACAAGCTGTACTTTAGATAAATTAAATTGTTGGTTTATTAACTTTGGTTTATTAACTTGTCAACTTTAGATAAATTAAGTTTTTGGTTTATTAACTTGTCAATTTTATGTTGATTAAAATTAATCTATGGAACGCTTTATCTAGTCATGTCTTTAGATGGAAATTAAGTTGTTGCACAAGAGGCTATTGAGCGTTTTACAAATTATGTGCACTTAATAAAATTATAAGTTCAAGCAATAGCGGTGAAATAATGTCGCGAGATGTATCACCTTATAATATAAGGATCCAGATCAAACTTCAGTTACGGGAAAAGCGAGTCAATAATATAGTGTGAAAGGTGAACAAGTCTAACCCATACTATAAAGCACAAAGGGTTCATTTATATATTTGTTGAATTGAGATCATATCTGATTTGATCATTTACATATATATTCACCCCTTTGATATTAATTGATAGGGTAGTGAGCGACTTAGTAAATTCAATTTCAGATGTAACTTCTTTCGGCAACAATGAGGGATATTCGTTGAGAGCCGTAGGGATTTCGATTACGTGTCGTTTGATAATATTGACAATGGAGAAAACAACTCCTTATTTGATTGAAATTAACTGAAAATCGTCAAAACAGTGATATTTAAGTTTTTTCAGTATTGATAAAGTGAAATGGAGAAAACAACTACTTATTTGATTGAAATCAACAGAATTGTAAAAACAGTATTGATAAAGTGAACTAGCCCAGTAATTAACCGAAATATTTCGGAATTTAGGGATGTTCATATATCTTTGTCGAACATGAAAAACAGCAAATAAATATTTTTTTTTGTATTCTTTTATTCTTAGTATAAGGAAGAATAATGTTAAGGATTACACAAGACATCCGGACTAATGGTGTGAAGTAGTATATAGTGTGTATATTAAGAGTGTTTGCCCCCATACGTAGATCACACACCGTGAATTGCCATTAACTTAATGATAGCTGCATAATTCTAGATATTATATTTAAAAGAAATATATAGGTGAGGAGCATAAATATTGCGGCCATCTAATGGACGCATAGATCCATTAACTCATATTAATAAGTTACATTTATAACATACACCACGAATATGAACATGGATACGTTATATGATTTATTAAGCAGAGTGATGATTGATGTAAACTCTTTCGCGGATTCATCAACAATAATTGAAACTTGATAAAGTATTCCATTAAGCTTAACCAAATTATACGAGTTAATACATATGATGTAACTAGCTTATTCTCCTCTATTTTATAAACACAAATCACCTACAAGGAACATAAAATCAACAATTGAAACATGAATCTAACAGGTTGAATTACGTCACATTGCAATAATGAACGAACAAATAAGTATCATTTGACTACCACATGGCTATCAATGCGCTAAAAACCGTTACCTTTAAACATTGTTTTACAAATTGATATTGTGTTTACTATGTTTATTTGGTTTATTGAAGCCTAGCGTTATGACTTCAAGGATCATTCCACATTGAATCTTATCTTATTATTAGATATGAACATTTTACTTACTCATTCAATGACTTCATTTGCAAGCAATAAAATTGTTTTATGATGTCTTTATGGAAAGATATTTACTTCTTATTGATAATAAGTGTGAGTTTCATAAACGTCGAAGCGACATGTCCTGGCTCAGATAAAACATTGTTGCGAGTCTCAGAATTTGAGTCAATAAGAATAGAGAATTGTAATGGAGATATAGAAGACGTGTTTGAATACTTGGATAGCTTCATGGAAGCGACAATCATTCAGACTGAACTGGATGTGATTTCATTTCCCTCTTGTTACGCAAGGTGTATATTGGATAATAAATGCCAAGGAGTTGGATATTCCAATGACCATAAATGCAGTATATTTATGCATTCCGTTGATAACATTTTAGAAACAAAGACACTGCACCAACTTTTCGTTGATGCTGAAATGTTGAAGCTATACTCCGAAGGTAACTACGCAATAAAATGTATTAATGATTGACGTATTGATAATTAATTAGCAATATTCATATATAAGCAATAGTGTCAACTCAAAGAAGTGTACATTATATAACCATTGCAACGAAATGACGCTACTTTTGAAATTTATCCAGCTGCATCTTAATATCTATTAACATGTTCTTTTAGGGAATTATACAAAATTCCTCTTAATCTTTTAACATTTTCAATTATACACAAATCGATATATTCTATATTGTTATATTCAAAACAAAGAACGCCTTATTATTGTCTGTTTCGAATTACAGAATTGTTGGATCCGTGTAATCAAGTGAATTGTGAATATGGAGGAACATGCGTAGTTGAAAACTGCGATGCATATTGTGTTTGTCCCGTCTATAGAACGGGCCCAAGATGCAACGGTATTGCAAACTATAATTGGTTTTCATTGAAAATCCTGTTAAAATTGATAAAAACTATATAACAAATATATGGTTGTTTTGGTACATATTATGCGGACGAGAAAAATGCAACGAATAGAACATCGTCTTTGGAGCAAATCTAAAAGCATGAACATTGAAACTTTTCACATAAGGATTTTGTCACAATGTTATAAATTAAAAGCGACATGTTCGCATATAAACTTTTCACTCTTGTACGCTCTTTATATAGCCAATAATTTCAAGTCATATAATGGACACATAAACGTAAGAATTGCTTATGTTACTCGCGTGATCAGTCCCTTAACCCTTTCACAAATATATATAAGTATTTAATCAGCAAAACATAAATTATATTTCAGTTGATGTTGATGAATGTACAAGTAACCCTTGCCTGAATGCCGGTTCATGTCATGATGGAGTAAACGGATACACATGTACTTGTCCATCAGGATTTAGAGGCAATCAATGTCAAAGTGAGAATGAACATTGTTTAAAATCCTAAACTTGATCTGATGCTAAAATCTTGTATCTTTAAACATTCGTTCAACATGCAATGTTAACAATTAATTTGAATCGGTAATGAAATGATAATTCATTTAATAATCAAACAACAATTAAAAATTGATAATAAGGTACAGAACGCAATTGCGTTTTCATATAACAAATTGACTCAAACTTTGTTTTCGTCATCCGTTAATGTTTCACTTTTATTAATACAGTTGACTGTGCAGACACGATATCTGGCTGTTACAAAATATTGGACCAAACAACGCAATTTTTTGAGGCGGAAACTCTGTGTCAGGCTGAAGGAGGCTTTCCAGTCGAGATATATTCGGCCGAGGAAAATGTGATAATAACACAATTGGTATCTGGTGAATATGATCAGTTTTATGAATATAATATAGCCATAAGATAGCATTGAGGTATAGGATAAAGAAAGGGGTAGGTCCATCATATGAATTAATGTATAGTTTTTTTTAATTTGTGGAATGTCAAAGCTGATTATATATACTTAAGTCACATTGAAAAAAAATGGATGATGAACGCAAAAACAAAAACTGTTATCTGTCATGTTAATATTAACTATTTCAACTAATATATTAGTATATCCATATGTCACATAAAGAAACACACGTTTTATTTCTGTCAAGATATTCTAGGCTCGGGCTGTTGGCTTGGTGCATATGAACCCAATGAAGGTGAGGGTTGGATATGGCGATCAACAAATTACTACACACATGGTAAATAATCTTGTCAAATTATTTGTCAAATTTGGAAAAGTCAATTTCAGCATTTCAGGTTACACACAACCTCACAGTAAACTTTTTCTAACCTTGTATGAAACAAAAAGTAGGTATATACTTAAAAGTGTTTTCTTTGCTTTTGGCACGTCTATATTTTTAGTTTATTTATATATTATTTGGCTGGTGTTGATATGTTTTTATAAGCGCTTTTATAAGTCTTTGTTTTTGCCATATTACTTCTGATTATTTTTTTCAGACGGTTTTGAAAAATGGGCACCGGGAGAACCAGATGATCGTGAATATGAAGACTGCATAGCTATCAACTACACAGGGCATTGGTACGACGTAGATTGTGAATCGGACAGATGTGTTATATGTGAATTCGTTTGAGAATTACAAAAGGTGTTATAACTCATAATGTTCAACGTATTAATATATTTTCCCTATTATTTTTATGTATAATAGATTCACTAATTTGACTTATTATATATAAAGTGTCACATATACAAATCATATATATGCATATATCATCCTTTTAAACTAATTTTATAATAGGTTACAAACTAAATAAAATATTGATATTAGCCATCCAATAAAGACAATTCGACTTTACCAACTTGTGACGATATAACTCAAATATATAATAAATTAAATTGAAAAAGAGTTTTGGTTCAAATCGGGAAAACTTTATTTCAAATCATAAATCGTTCCCATTTTATATATTTACAATATTTTATTAGCATACACAATGTGTCGAGTGAAGGATATGTATAACAATAATTATTTTACCTATGTGAGCGAATATACTTGTTTCTTCTTAATATGATTGCATTATTAGATCCAAACAACTTATAATGGTCAATTGTGTGAACTGTTTGTAATAAATTTTCTTTATCTACATGTCATTATTTACACAAAAAACATGCACCTTGATGTATATTTAGATTATTCTGCTAATATGTTGCTCTTTGTAAGATATATACAACAATAATAACTATGAGAACACTTGATGTGCCGCCAATGAATTTAATTAAACTAAATTTTAATCCATGCAATCATGAAAATAAATACAAATTAAGTTTTCAAGTTTTTCAAAGGTGACAAAAACTACCATTCAATTTGTTCAACTTGAAAAACACGACGCTATTTATATGTTAAAAACTGGTTTGTTTACAGGGTATGAAAGAAGCCTATACATGCTTGTGAAGAGGAAATAATGTTGTTTTAGATTTGTTGATCTTGTTATAATTATTACTGTATACAGACTTTGACCATAAAAAAACACATTTAAACATTTTTAGGCATATCATATCATGCAAAAATGTGCATGTCTATTTTAATTGACAGCATCACGTTAGGGTTCATTTGAAGCATTTTCAATCAGAATTAAGGAATCGTCAAAATGGAAAATGGAATTCGTAATAAACACCATTTTCAATATCTACCTCAGTATTCTATTGTTTTGACATCGATAACAAATATTTAGTTAAATAATATTAGCATATTGTAAAAATGAAATGCTAAAATGCAGTAATTGTATACATAAAGCCATGGAATATATTGGTACTGCCAAGTGCAAAGAACTTGCATGACAAATAAAAAACCTTGCATTATAAAACCCTGAGAGTGCATAATGTGTTGTAACCTTAATGGTATAAGTTTGTCTTGTAGAAAGGGTACTTCCGTGATGATCTATTCAATGGTTTTCTTTGGTGAAAAGATAATACAGAAATGATCGTTTGTATATTTCTCGTCTAATTAGAAGAGCAAAGCTATACAAGAATATTGCAGGACGGCTAGTCAGTGGTTTTGAACTCAAATATCTTATATGTACATATTATAATAAATTATCAATGAGCTCATGTATTTCTTTGACGTTTATGGTTCAATATAAACTTTGATCTACCAATGAAGTGCAAGTTGTCAAAGACATGGGCCATAATGGAGATGAATATGATTTTAAGTTGTAAATAAAGCTTCAAAAAGGAAATACGTATATACATTGGACGACACCTTGCTAAATATCTATATTTATTTATGGACACACTTCTCAAACATCCATCGGGATAATATAATGCAACGTGACCAATGCAAGATTAATTTAACAGATTAAAACGAAATCCATATATGATTCCTGTGGCACGCTGACATGGCAAAAACAATGTGAATATTACCCAATCCATCCTATAAACAGTCATTTGTAGAAGTACAAGAAACGAAGGCGGAACTGTTTTTAAGTATATCCTAATTAAACGATATGATGCACTTAATGAATATTGTTTGTTACGTTTGCACATAGTTTTGTCTATTAAGTATAAGTAATATTCATATAAATTTTTGATATCTTGTATTTAAGTATAGTATTTTTGTATCTAAAGTATTCAATACAAGTTATAGTACTTTGTTATAGCAAACCGTTTTGACCAATCCAATATTTATGTTTTGATTTATACTATGATAAAAGTACGTATTAAAATAAATATGATTTGAATGAATATATAGGCCGAATTTATGTTTAACATGTTTTGCTCATCTAGTTCTTAATATGAAATAACATACTTTTGCATATTAGAAGAGCACTTCACGAGCTATTCCCCCAAAAAGCTGTTCCCACCTATTTCCAGCTGGCTTGAAGATCCATTTTGGCTTTTAGATTTGAGCAGTTTGAGGAACACATTTTTTAATATTTCATAATTTGCACAATAAGTAGTGAGAAGAATTATTTTGAATTTGATTAAACTTGGTTGCAATTGTCCAATAAACTGAATTGTGAAATATATAATACGTAATTTGGTTATATTCAACATTTAAATTTTTGCAAAAGGTGTTTTCTATTCCAAGCTGGCTAGAAAAGGACAAACAGCCATTGTTTTGTTGTTCTTCGTAATCATAATGCTGTTTAAGTAAATTTTACAAATTTTTGAAAAGTGTGTCGTGGGGTATAAGCTAATTGAACTATGAAATTGTAAAAAAAACATAGCATGGACCTTTTGCCATGTTATTCAATATATGGTGCTGCAACGTGACTTTACATAACACGTAAAAGTTTCTGTCACATTGAACCCAAATTAAGATTACTTGTTCTAAAGCACGCAGATTTTGCAGTTATGACGAGAAATCTTATCATAAAAAGGTATTTTAGTTTGAAACAAATATTTTACTTCACAAACAAACAACATTGCATAGATATCCCCCAATAGGGTTATTCTCTTGTTTTACTTATAAATATATATTTGAAAAATGAACGTTTAATTGTGTAATGTGTTATTCTTTCACGTTTTACATACTTTCAAGCATATTCGAACCTCTTGTCATATAAATATGAACATTGATTTAAATCATTGCATGTTTAAAACTTTTACACCTTTTTCAACTTTACCACTGCTTTGACGTGGAAGTGATTAATTGGTTACTTCTAAAAACTGGTTTGATTTTAAGGACATATATCATCATATGTTTCTTGAATTCCAAAAATTTCTGCCGTAGCAACCGTGTTATTGCTGCAATAATTCAGTTATGTTTTAACCAAGGAAATGCTTTAGGAATAAACAAATAACAGAGCAGAATTTATGATACATTGATGACACGATTGTCATAGAAAAATATTCAATGCAACAAATAGACAAAGCGTCGCGTAAAAAGCTCCAGTGTTGAAAAAAAATATATAAAGCTAATTCATTGCTATATATTTTGTGAATGATATATTTATTGCTACCGAAAGTAAAGAAAATTATACATATCCAACACTGACATCAATCCATTCACAACCAAAGTTTTAAGCAAATAAGCATGTTTTTGTTAAAAGCAATTGATTATTTGAAATTAATCTTATATCTGCCACATCTCTTATTGCAGTAAAAAAAGTAAACTAACTTTCATTTGTAATAGGTTTTATGGCGAATGAAGGAGGAAGCATTTTAGCCCTCGGTTGGCAATATTTATTCAAAGACATCTAGTAAAAACATAAAAGAAAGCTACCACGTTAATTAACAGCCTTGGGACTACAATTATAAGCGAATTCAAAAATTAAATTTGCCGTTATAATAACTGTAAACATGCACACACCTAATTAAATATTCATCGATTTATACAGACCTGTTTCTATGAATTCGCATTGACTGATGTCATTTTGGTTGTTTTTATTTGTGTTGCAATAAGTTCGTCTCCTAGGAAGCTGTCGCAGAGGTTAACAATTCCATATTTGTTATTGCAATTTTCACTGTGTATCTACAAACATTGATTCACGTTATATAAACTGTATTTTGGCTTTACAAAATGCAATATAGTGAACAATCTAAAGGCCAATCCGAACCTAGAAAATAAATATATACATTTATATGTTTAATATATATTCATGCGTGACATTTGAGTTTTAGCATGATTAACAAATAACTACCATTTCGACCCTCCATGTGTCATTTTGATATATTTAAAATGCGGTTGTCACCGATCTGTATTACGGTCTAGTTTTATTTTGGCCCGAGGTGATCATAATATAATATGTGCTGTAATTGGGTTAATGAATAACACTATTGCCAAAAGGTGCTTATTCGAGAGTGTAACGTAACATCAAACAAAATATTTGAGTAGCCCCTGTTTAGACAAGGACAACTCGTGACACACTATTAGGAATAAAACCCAGATTTGATGATTTTTTACCAAAATATGTTTTAAAACATGTCAATTTTATTTCAGAAGGTGGACTCATATATGTGTTGGTCTGAGTCTCTTTAAACCATTAAATAATCCTTTTCACTGACCGTTATTACGGAATACAACATATGCTAAATAACAGCAACATTTTCATATTGCAAGTTTTTTCGTCATTAATAAAACCATACAAATTGGTTCGCTATAGGGTTTTGCTATTCATTTATATTTGAGTATTTTATGATATATCATTTTTACTTCATTTCATTGTCTGTTATAGGTTTTTTATTTGATACGAAAGAAAGTTTGCCATTATTACAAGACGCATTTGTATCCCTTTCAATCCATCTCGTTACCTGAGAATAATGACATTTTGTATTGGAATGAGGATAGACAATGTATACAGGTAGAGGATATTACAGAATTATGGAACAGTATTTAACTATACTTTGTATTTGTATATACATTCTTCATTGATCCAGATTTCTAAATTAGGATAAAATTGTCTTAAATGATAGGTGTATATATTAGTTATGGATGCTGAAAAGAAAAATCTGATCATAGCAATAGTTTCAATGATATAAGCACTTTGTCACACATAAGTGAGTTTAGGCCCATTATGCGATTATGGAACGATATCAATACTTGTGTTAGGTATGTCAATGTCAGGCATATTACATACTGCAAATGTGACAGTTGTTAATTTATATACTTGTTAAATTTCCTAGACAATAACTATAACAAAAAGACATTTTTTTATTGACTTAATCTACCAATCAAACATCCTACACCTTACGTACCTTCATGTCAATAGAATCCTCACTAAACAAAACACATTTATCACTATCAATATAATTATATGGTGAATATGTCTATAAGATACGTTAGAGGTATATTTAGAAGTATTCTAATACTTTGAAAGTCGCCGTTATATATAAGATACATAATTCAAAATTAAATAAAGGATAGCTATTGTAAATGGGTATGAATCTGATCATTTATTGCCTGAGATAATGTTTTCTGGAGCAATGATGAATTTTGTATGATCCTTCTCCTTAATTAGAATGATTCCTCCCCTAAATCGTGCTCGCAAAATGTGTTTTATTGCATAAAGACAAATCGTTTCCATAATTGTATAATCGGATTATGTTCACTTGTCAACTTCATATTCAATTTCAACATTTTATGGGCTAGTATAAGTAATTCAATTTTATATTAATGTAAAGTGAATATATAAACCTATATTCTGCAAAAAGAATATAAGTTGAATGATGCAGAATTAAAATGTTCTATTAATTCAAACACATGGTAGAGTGAAATACTGTTCCATAATTCCGTAATATCCTCTAATGGTGACGAGAGAGAAGCCTTGAGAAAGGTTATTATTTGTTGTTATTACATCTGTCTTACTTTTAATAAGACTGCGAAATGGCATGTAAAGTTGAAATTGTATATGATAAAGGACGTTTACCACAATTCAGAGAATTTCAAAGTAATCGTATAAAATGCAATTGTTTTAGTTATGTGCCCCTCAGCAAGGGTCATCCAAACTACTCCGCTTTCAGACCTAACCACGAATGAATGTGCTATTTTTTTTGTTAATGAAAGTTTTAAAGGCGTTCGTACGTCCCGACGTCGGGTAAATGTTTGGTTTCGGCTTAACGTACAACGAATTTGTCTTACATCTGCGACAAAAAACATCCATTTTTTATTGTTTTCCTGAATGGGGACCCATTGCCACGTTGTTCAACGTATTCCAAGCGGGATGCTGTGTTGTATCACAATACATGTATCGTAAATAATGATTCTAAGAATGATTATCCTTAAGGAAATCCGACTATTGTTGAATAACTGATGCAAGTGAATCAAATATTTCCGTCTGGCTGAATGAAAGGTTGCACAACTAATGCCACCAAAAGAGCAAATTGTTTGTAATTCCTGTATTGCCTAAAGGTAAATGGGGCATGAGTAATTGTTTTACACATTAAAGGCAATCGCAACTAGGTCATTTATTTGTAGCACAAATACATTTTATTTTTAGAGATTTCGTTGGTGAGTCATGCCTTCTAACCGAAAACATATCGTGCTATGTCTCAGAGAAATGATGTTCTATCGGTGTTTTGATGAATAAATTGAGAATGAACGTGGGAAATTTGGGTGGAAACTTTATGTCCCATGTTATCATTTTTGGAAACTTTATGGGCGGAAACCTTTTGGGCGGACACTTTTTGGGCGGATACCGGTAAAAATGGATAAAAAACCCATTAGTAGTTTAAATGTATTCTAGCTCATTTCAAGAAATTTTTTTTTTTTTGTAAAAAATATAATAAGATGATTTTTAGATAATTTCAAGATGTTTTGTACAAATGTCCTTAAGCACTTGTCAAGACACTAAGCAGCATAGTCTAGCAAGATGTTCCGTTAAAGACTAGAACTATGTAAGAAAACTTGTGCCTGTATTTGGAATCAAACTCAAATGGATTGTTAAGATATTTTAATTTATATACGGACTATTGTTCATTCTACTTTTTTGACAGTCATACTTTGTTGTAATGACCAAAATCATGTTTTATCGGAGACGTCTAAGGGGCTTTTAATGTTTTATCCCTCAACCTATAAAGTTCAAATATTTCCTTTAATCCCTTCGTAGTAAATTGTCTGCACATTTTTACCGCTCCATGGTCATTACTTACGCCAGGTCCATATTACCTTACGCCTTGTCTATAAGAGGAACGACCGTATAATTGGTTCGTTATATAACTGGCACACATGAAGTGAAACGTGACTGATTGAAGATTAGGTTCTAACCCTATATTTGATTCGAAAAGACCGAAAAAGGCCTCGATCGAAATAAAATTGGAATCTATGCCACTTATGAAAAAAATGACCTTTCTTTCCACGAATTTATTGGAATCGGAATAATGACAAAATGGTGGTCCAGTAACAGCAAGTTTACTCGATATCAGCGTTAAATTATGATAATTAATTTCTTAAACGATGTGATGGTAAAATTCTTAAACACTGGGTCATGTTATTTATCGTATATATGACGAATTGGTTTCTTTTGTTTTTGAGGGATTCCCTAATGGTTGAGACGGAATATCCACCCAAAAAGATACGGACCAATATATTTTCGGCTAAAACGTTACGGGCCATTAATTTCCAAAATTGACATCAGCAAAAACGCTCACTCTTGATCTGATCTGGGTTGTATTATTTCACTTAAAGGAAATCCGTTGGCTTATATATATTCTAGAAACGTAATAGGTGGATGAATGAAAACTTTAAAATGTAAAATGTCAGGCGCCGGAACTTTAAGGCCATAAGCCATTTAGTTGGCCACTTTTTGGGTCATATTTAATAACGACATATAAGGGGATGAAAATGGCAAAATAACCATATTTACAGAGCGAATTAATAATACGGTTATAAATGCATATAATTCTGCATATATCATCAAAGTTGATTCCACCGTGGTATTTTAAGGCTAATGGGTCTTGATAATGTTTAGATCAGTTTTGCTTCATATACAACACATGCTATTGCCTCTTTTCCCTTTGGTATTCTATTTCCTCGTCTTGCCAAATCATTACTTTTTCGATTTGACGACGTTTAGTGGAACACAAGATATAATATTAACACAGCGTTTTTAAATTGACATCGTTTTTTTTCATCTTCTGATTGTTGTTATTTGTGATTTATATTATTTTATTTATATAATGCACATATGAAATCAAGAATCGAGGTCGCTTCTTGTTGCTCCCCGTATGGCCAGGCCCTGCAGACGCAATCTTTCAAAGTCGTTTCATTGACCTGTGGATGATTGTCAGAAGATTAGAATCACCGAAAAATACCACCATCAAGAGATAAGGTTATTACCAAGCATGATTATTATCTAACCGCTCTCGTCAGCGGTAAATTTAGATTATTTAAATCCCTTTGAATTCGATTCATGTTCATTATCTATAAGTGTTGGTAAAACAATCTAGAATGAACATTGTTTGCGTTGGTGACTGGTCATAAACAACTTCCGTACCTACAACTTAAGCCCCTAATGCAAAAAATAAAAGACAAATCGGCCCCTGATAAGACACTTCGCCTCCTCAACCCGGCCTCTAGAACTTCGATTCCCCAAAAATGTTAGTTATTTATCATTTTTTTTAGTTTTTTTTTCTTGTCAAAATCATTAGACTTAAATGATATTAATCATAATTTAATCAATGTTACTTATCAAATGTGATAAAAAATGATAATATTTATCTTGACAGAGCGGGTACAATTTGGGTACATACAACTTAGGCCCCTGAAACTTCGGCCCCTCCAATATAATAGGGTAATGCATTGCAAAAATTAGATATCTATCTTAAATATAAAGTATGATTATCAATCGATCGTGGGCGATAGAAATAGGAAATTGATAATTGAAAATTATTAATCGAATGTTTTATTTGTTAATATAGTTATTTTTGTTTTGATTTCGGAAGCATAAAACTGAAGTAACAACACAAAATAACATTCCATAGGTAGCCGATGGACAACGGAAAGCCTGATGGAAACACTGTTAATATATAATTATTATTTCCGTAAAAAATAATGTTTTAAGAATAAAACAGAGATGCGTTTAGTATATTATTTAAAAAATCTTATATTTCTTTAATGACGAATTTTAGATGAAACAATTTGACCAGATACAATATAAACATTTGTCCGTGTTTATAATTAGCATATAACAAGGCTTGTACTAAAAGTGCAATGACTTATGTTTGATTACAAATAAAGTCGCGCATTAAGAAGTCCGGGAAGTTTAAAAATTGGTTGTAACCTAAATTATACTAGCATGTCTTGTATAAAGGTAACTTCCGTGCTGATCTATTGTATGGCTTCTAAATGTGAGGAGAAAATACAGAAAAAAAGTCTTTTGTATGATTCTCGTTTAATTAAGCTTGCTATATAAGAATATCGCGTGATGTCGCGTCGGTGTTGTTGAACTCAAATATGCTATATTTCAATTATAATGTAAATTAATAGAGAACTCATCAAGTACTTTGGCTATAAAGTACGAACTTTGTTCTTACATCTAAGATTTAACAACAGAGAAAGTTGTCAAAGATGACATAATGGAGATGCATATATTGTTTTAATTGAAACTTGAGCTACAAAATGATTAATCAAATACGGTTATATGTATACATAGATTTAAACGCATAATCAGATTAAATGCTTAATCCATATAGTTGTGTTCAATGTTAAGTTGATGTAGCAAAACGTTACGAAAGTCATTCATTCCGTCGCAAACTAAATTACTCATAGAAAAACAAAAACAAAGCGACATTGTATTAATTTCTACAAAATTGTCAATTAAAAATATGATGCATCGCATAATATATCTTAGAGGGTATTATTAAATCAAAATTATTGCTAAAGATAAATTAATGAATATATTTTCTTAACATTCAATATACGTCAAAACTAATTTTCATTCCAGACCAAGTGTTTCAAATCATTCCAATAATGTCGAAGGAATATATTTCATAAAATGGCATGTATATCTTATTTTTGATATAGTATATAGTATATGTTTTTCACATTTACTTAATTATAAATTATTTCCTCATAAGTCTTAAAACAAGTACATTAAAAAAGAGTTGTCGTTGCTTCATGGATATTACAGCAATGTCTAAATTATGTTGTTTAAATTTTTATTGCTTGCGCACATTGCATCTATACGCTGCATGTGTAACTAAGTACTAATACGAGTCTTACTTAGTGTGATTTGTTAAAACTTAACCTAAACAAACTTGTAATGAGCATGACATCTATAACAAAAAATAACAATATGTATTGTTTAAAATGTAAAGAAATATTTCAACATATGAATTTATGTTATAAAATGCAGTAAGTCTTAACTGCACTTAAAACTAACTATCAATAAAAATTATATCACATATAATATAACAATATTTATAGTTGGAAAAGTAATAATGCAGTTATGTAAATTTGATAGCAATGATTCTTCTCATATTTGATAATACATCGAGGAAACACCATTAAGTTGTATGTAATGAAAACGTATTCACCCAAGAAACTTAACAACAACGAATCACTCATAGTTATACAGATTGCAATCGTTCAATATAAGTGAAACATTTCATTTCGTATTAACTTGTTAAACGAATAATCAAAGAAGCGAGGAATAAAACTAAGCTCGATCGGTAGACGTGAAGCTGACATAGGCATATTCAGAGACCTATGTGACTAAAAGCTGTGCAAATTGATCTGTTTAGTTAGTTTTTTTTAACGTGGAATAGCAATGCCACAGGAGGATCGGTATATTGTTCTCATGGGAATCGGAGACGCAAATATAAAATCTGTTTTTATAGTGTACTCATTTTTCAATTTATAATTGTATTCATCTGTTCCATCGAATTTTCTTACATAATCATTATTTGTATTTATCTTGCATATAGTTTTTCGTCCTATTTCAATGCTTATAATTTACGCATTGTGTTATTTACTATTGTGTTATAAGACTGATTTAAGCAGGAGAGTAGTATGACCCGAAGTTTTAAGAAGTCCTAGTGCATGCGCTCTTTATGGAACATTTATTGACCTATCATTTTTTAAGGGTGAATAAATCATATCATTTGCAATCAAGTTAACTGAACAGATGTGACAAATTGACTACCACTGAGACCTACCCAATCATTTGTCTAGTTCTTTTAACAACACAATGAATATTCATGTATAATTAATCAATCATTCATTGTAATATAATTTTTGAAACAATAAGAATCAAGGTATTATAATATGTTGCCTGTATAAATAAATATTACATGTTTAACTGTGAAATAGTGAAAACATTGCTTTGATCGCTTGCCGTTTTATTAGATATATTGTGCTACAGCTTGACTTTACATAACACGTAACAGTTTTAGTCACATTAGACCCAAATTAAAATTAGTTTTAGCAAAAACAAGCAATTACAACTGATAACTATATCCGTATGTTAAAGCACGTTGATGTCGCAATTGTGACAAGAAAGTGATTCTATACCCCATAGTTCACGTACACATAAGCTTTTTAAATTTGAAACAAATACCGCACTTTACTAAAGCTACATTGCATGTAGTAAATAGGGTTATTATCTCATATGATCTCGGAAATATCGCTTTAAATAAAAGATTGAATGTTTAATCGTGTGGTTTGTTATTGTCGAATGATTACTTACTTTTCCTCATGGTTGGCCCCATAGCCATATACATTTCAACTTTAATCAAATACATATTTACGACTGTTTTAAAATGCAATGATGACTTGGTTACTTATAATAACTGGTTTGGCGTTTAGGGCATATATCATTATATGTTGCTTGCATTCCGGACATATCTGCCGTCCCACAAATGTTATTGTAGCAATAATTCAGTATTGTTTTAACCAAGGAAATTTATTAAGAATAAACAGATAACAGAGCGATAAAGATGAGCATACAATGCCACGATTGCAATAGAACCATTATCCAACGAAACAAATAGAGAAAACATATGTGTAAAATATTCAAAAGGTTCTTGAGAATGAAGATGCAAAGCTAATTCATTGCTATGTATTTTGTGGATAGCATAAGTGTTATCGTAGGTAACGTAAATTCTATGAATTTAACCACCAACGCATATATAACAAATCATCACAAATTGATTATATATTTTTTCCAAATTCCGAGTTCCAGTAAAAGAGTAAATAAACCTTTACTTGTAATTGATTCGGTTCAAACGAATGTAGTGTGAAAACTAAAAGCAATAGACTGACATCGTTTATTCAAACGAGGGCACTCAACGAATTATTCGGGTAAATGTTTATTATTGTAGCAGCTCTTCCTTGCTTGCAACTTTTTCAGAACAAATAAAAGATTTTTTTCGAAAAGATTATTTTACTCTATGACTATGTTTGTGAATATGTCAACTAATGCAAAAGTGTCTCAATTTAATCCCTGTGAGAGAATAGCCTAATACACATTTGATACACAAGTCGACTTAACATGTTTCGCTAAAATGTATTGCAAATTGTCACGTGGTTATAGATCCATGTTTTATACTTGAATAATGCTACGAAATCAATATTTTCATAATAATATCATCGTTGGCCATTTGCAAATCCTTATATAAATGACCAAGTTAAAAACACTTGATGTCTCTTTTCTCAAAACGTCGATTTCAGACTTAACACATTGTTGCACGGAGCCCTTCATTTGATTTTCTTGAAATCTTTATTCTGGTAGGAGATGGTATATTTGCTTGCAGTAGCTTTTTTGGGTGTCTTGCTTGCGACTTCAGAATAAACACTTTGAAATTTTAAAGAAAAATAAATCGTTGAGTGCCCCTCTTCAAAGATATCTGACTAGAAAACCGTAAAAGAAAGTTACTACGTTAATAAACACCCTTGGGACTTAAATAACAAGCGAAAACAAAACATAAATTTGCCGTTATAATAACTGGAAACATTGATGAATGCTTATTAATTTTCTTTACAATGTCCGAACCTGCACACACCTCATTAAAGATTCATTGATTTATACAGACCTGTTTCTCTGAATTCGTATTGACTGATGTCATTTTGGTTGTTTTTATTTCTGTTGCAGTACGTTCGTCTCCTAGGAAGCTGTCGCACGAGTTAGCAATTCCATTTTTGTTATTGCAATTTTCACTGTGTTTTCTACAAACATTGGTCGTGTTTCTTTATTGTCAGCCAAGTAAGCCAAGTCAGCCAATTCAGCCAAGTAAGCCAAAAACGCGTTTCTTTATTGTCAGCCAAGTAAGCCAATTAAGCCAATTCAGCCAAAACCTCAGCCAGATGGAAGCTGGCTTATCTGGCTGAAATTCGTCACGTGACGCAATGTTTTGATTTTACGTTTTGTTTATTTTTTGTTAAAATTATGTTTTAAGGTTTAAATGTGACTTTTTGATTGCAATATATATCCAAATAAACAGTTTTACCATTTTTATAATTGTTTGCATCGGATTTTGTTCAAAATGCTTCGAATCATATTCGGCCTGACCTTGACCTAAAAATTAAGCCATTTCAGCCAGGATCTGTTTCTTTAATTACTTTTTTCCTGGCTGACGTTTTGGCTGAATTGGCTGACTTGGCTTACTTGGCTGACAATAAAGAAACACGACCATTGATTTATGTAATATAAACTATATTTTGGCTTTACAAAATGCTAAAGTGAAGAATTTAAAGGCGAATAAAATATATATACATATATATATGTATAATATATATTCATGCGTGACATTTGAGTTTTAGGATTGATTTACAAATAACTATCATTTCGACCCTCCATGTATCATTTTGATGTATTTAAAATGCGGTTGTCACCGATCTGTATTACGGTCTGGTTTTATTTTGGCCCGATGTTATCATAATATACCATATGTGCTGTAATTGGGTTAATGAATACCACTATATTGCAAAAAGGTGCTTATTCAAGAGTATAGCGTAACATCAAACAGAATATTTGAGTAACCCCTGTTTAGACAAGGGCAGCTCGTGACACACACTATTAGGACATTTGACGACTTTTTTTACCAAAATATTTTTTTTATAAACATGTCGATTTTATTACAGAAGCTGGACACAAATATATGTCGGTCGGAGTTTCTTTAAACCATTAAATATTCATTTTCACTGACCTTTATTACTGAATGCAACATATGTTAAATACACATCAACATTATCATATTGCAAGTTGTTTTTATTAATAAAACCATACAATTTGGTATAAGTTCGCTATAAGACTTTTTCTATTCATTTATCTGTGAGTATTTTATAATATTTCATTTTTACTTCATTTCATTGTCTGTTATAGGTTTTACATTTGATACGAAAGAAAGTTTGCCTTTATTACAAGACGCATATGTAACCCTTTCAATTCATCTCGTTACCTGAGAATAATGACTTTTTGTATTGGAATGGGGATAGACAATGTATACAGGTAATGATGACTAGAGAGTGAATCCTTGAGAAAGGTTATTATTTGTTTTTATTACTTCTGTCTTACTTTTAATAAGACTGCAAAATAGCATGTGAAGTTGAAATTGTATATGATAAAGGACATTTCCGGACGTTAACCGCTATTCAAAGAATTTCAAAGTAATCATATAAAATGTAATTGGGTTTGTTGCGTGCCCCTCAGCAAGGGTCATCCAAACTACTCCACTTTCAGACCTTACCTCGAAAGAATGTGCTATTTCTAAATGACAGTTTTTAAGAAGTTTGTACGTCCCGACGTCGGGTAGATGTTTGATTTCCTCTTTACGTACAACGAATTTGTTTTACATCCGCGACAATAAAAAACATCCAACAGTGTTTCAATCTTATCCCGAATGGGGACCTATTTCCACGTTGTTCAATGTTTTACCGAGTGGGACTGATGTATTGTATCACAATACATGTATTGCAAATAATGACCCTAAGAATGATTATCCTTAAGGACATCTGACTATTGTTGAATAACTGATGCAAGTGAATCAAATATTTCCGTCCGGCTGAATGAAAGGTTGCACAACTAATGCCACCAAAAGAGCAAATTGTTTGTAATTCCTGTATTGCCTAAAGGTAAATGGGGCATGTATAGGTTATTCGTTTTACGAGGGCGGTATGAGAATTACTAACTTGCGAGACGAAGTCGAGCAGGTGTAATTCGAAGATAGCCCGAGTTAAAACGA
>LQRL01113284.1:0-10312 GCA_001703475.1 Hydroides elegans
GTTCTCATTCGGGAAGAGTGCGGAAATGAGGTCTGAAGACCTTAAAGCAGTAGAGTGGTCATGGAAGTTCGTTAAACTTCAACTTTTGAATTATAATTGGTGATGCTGAGAAATTATTCGAATCAACAATTCATCACTTTTCCCCTCTTTTATTCTAAATCATCATTACCGACCGATAATACACACCAAAACGACAGATAAACCCCTCGCATTACCGATGTTTGATAATGGATAATGAAGTTCCCAGCTTCTTTAAACGCTGAGAAATTACCATCATGCAAAATTAATGAGATTAACTTATCCTGAACCGGCGGTTGCATGTCAAACTATACTCGCTTACCCATACGTTTTTCTTATGGTATTATGGAATTGCACCCCTCCTCCCCCCCCTCACCCTTCTTTGGTATTGTCATAGGGGTGCGTTCATTAAAGAACTGCGTGGACCCCAGACTATGATGAAGTATGAACTATCCAAATGAATGCGAATCAATCATGGCGATTGTGATCAAAGGCGCAGCAATGAAATCTTAAGGATTTATTAAGGACCGAACGCAGGGCTTTTATATCCATTGGTCGCCACCGCTTTTCCGTGGCTTTCGTCTTTTCGATTCGTCACCCGGGTCTCCTTTTGTGAATGTTGTCACGCGAAGCCCTAGTCTGTGCCATCGTCGAGATGAGATTAAAAACGCCGGGTCTGGGGTCAGAGAGACTATGATGGATAAGCGGATTTGATGTGCATGCTATATATGTTTGCGGCCACACCAAGACAAGCAGTGGGGGTGTGGTGGCTGTTGCTTATGAAAAGCTGGGGTTGAGATCGAAGAGAGAGGGTTGGGTTGGCGGTAGGAGTACGAATGAGTCGGGATCCAGCCCCTTCACCCTTGCTGTTGGCCCTATTAGTGAGAAAAATGCAATGTCTCTATATTTTATGTTATGTAAAACTATAAATAATTTCTTGAACTCCAATAGAAAAGCTTAGTTGCTTCCGATATGTCTATTTATATGAACAGGATGTACGGCAAACTGGTACCGCCTCGATAGGTGCACCGTTTCGGCTAGCATGCCCCGTAATGCCTTTCCTCGCAATTTCTTGGCAACAAAAAGTAATGATTGTTTTCGCTATTAATAAGATATTGTTTCTCGTCGGTACAGGTAGCGGTGGGTTTATAAATGTGAATGGGCTGCATCGAAAAAAGGTCAGTTGTTGCATGGAATATCGTTGCCCCCTTTCTCACCACTCGTTCCGCCATAACAACATGTGTTCTTATCTTGGTTCCCCCATCTGCTTTGATATTTTACCACCAGAGCAACAACCCCTATGTGTAGACACTCGTTTTGTTGGGTCGAAAAATGTTTTGCCCTGAAATGGCGTTGTGGCAATATTAACCATTTGCCCTAAAATCAAAGAAGAATGCCTTCGATATGATTATTGTTTTATGCTTTCATTTGTTAATGTTATCAACCTTACCCAGGTAAAACATTGTAAGGACCATATTTCGAACTTGAAAGTATGGCGTTTTCTTATACGAATCCTACAGTCATTGTTTAAATGAATTTGCACTCCGTGGTATTCATGATATGACAGCTGTTCTTACAAGCTCTATGCCTATAGCCTGGTAGACATATAGCTAAAGGGTATTGGTGTTGCACCTTTACAATCAATCTTGAAGAGTTCGCGACATAGCGATTGACCGATTGAGAAGTTAGTGCCTGTGTAAAGCACCCTTTCAGCTATATTTGGGATCAGTTTATGATATCTGAGTAGCATAAGTTTCGTAAAAATAGCCACAAACATATAAATCAATTTCGGTCTTAATTAATCACAATCGAATTTGAATAGATCTATAAATCTTAAATCGATGGCCATCTCGGTCATCTCGTTTAAAAACTCATTTAACGATACCTTATCTCTGCAACACGATGAACGCATTTTGAGTTACCATTTGCAAAATTCGATAACAATAACCTGATTTTCACTTTGATCTTCCATTTCTTAATTGGATTTTAATTGGTTTCCTCTTTGATTGACAGGTGGAGCGGCTGATGGACATGCTGCGTCGTGGCGAGTACGAGACAAACATCATCATCTCTGAGGAAGACCATATATTAAATATTTGATAACCTAATTGGATTTAAATTGATTTTCTCACTTTGATTGACAGGTGGAGCGGTTGATGGATATGCTGCGTCGTGGCGAGTACGAGACGAACAGTGTCATCTCGGAAGAAGACTCGACGACCGACAGCGGGCGAGGGCCGAGCGAGGAGGGCGATCATCATCATAGGCATCACCTTTCATCCAATGGTAAAGCCTCTTTACAAATTAGAACACTTAGTTTATCACATGAATTAAATGCACCAAAGGATCTAATGTTACCTTCCTTTATCCGGGCTGTCCCTATAAATGGGTAAGGATATAAGGTAGGTTACCCGTCCGATGGAAAGATGTTTGAGGCACAAACCCGGTTGCTGTTACTTCGTTGATCCTGAAGACTCAGCGACGTGTTTCTCTCGTGATTTTGTATAACAATTGACGCTAATGGTTTTTTACTCGCTTTGAAACTATTTTTCTTCTAATCGACTGAAATTCCTGACTGGTGTATTGGTTTAATTTTGGCATCCATATTTCAAAATAAAATCAAGGGTCCAATGGTTGTTGTTGGGTACAGCTATCACATTGCATGACACCGAAGATGCATTGCTCCATTTAGTGACACTTAACCCGTATAACATAGACAATCACTTTATAAGGCGCATTCTGGTCAGCCAACCGACCCCATAACATAATAAAATATGCTAATTCGGGCGCAACCCTAGTGTTCGCAAGTGCAAACATGGTTAAAATTCAGAAGATATTTTGGTCCAAAACATTAGTTTTAGGGGTTATTAGCGGATTAGTTCACATTTGAAATTTTGAAGAAGGGCTATGTTTTATCCTTTCCGTGACTCTATTCTATTATTTAGAGACTGATGACAAAACCAGAAAATTAATAACAATGAGTGATTTTTCGCTATTATGACTCATGCATGAGAACAAACATCAGTCTTCATGAATCTTTATTAATTTAGCAAATATGGAGCATGCATTAACGAACCTAAAACCCCACTTATTGGACCTTCCCATCACCCCCACCCATTATCAGTGAAAACACCCGCCGCAAACATAGCTAAGGACTTTTGGGTCGGTCGCTAATTAGACCTGTAAGGATCTGAATGCTCTTGAGACCAAGGACCAAAGATTTCGGGTACTTTGCTTTGGGAACTTGGGCGCACGACAGCGATTGTCCATTATCTCGGGGTTGTCCCACAGGTCGCGCTTCACCCCACCTGTGTTGGAAGGAACTGTGCAACAGGCCCTGATGGTCAGTGTGGGTCTTTCGTTGGTCAGTGCAGGAATTTGGCACGCAGTTGTCGGTTGGTGGTGGGTATTAGTTGAGGCTCCTTTTGACAAAACAGGAAGATTCGATGGCAGGGATTTGACAGTGAATGTTTTGGTCTTTGACCCCTACATTGCGAATGTGTTCAAGAATTTTCGGGACATGAACAAATTGAGGGTTAATGATGGCACATTATCAATTATTATAGAATATTGTTATTATAGTTATTCACATTAAGTGTCAGATATTCTAAATTATTGCAAACCTGAAGCGCACCTTTAAAATCACACTTAAACTTCCCAATGCAACGTGACACAAAAACATCTATCTAACTTGATTCGAATAAAACCGAGCACACTAATCACCAACGTGAAACGGATTTCCTCTTTTCATGTCGTTGACATGCATTAAGCATGGACGCTGCAGTCTCTAAAAATGCATAGATTGGGGCGTGTTCCAGTGATGAACAGGTTGAACGTGGCATTAGCATTGATTGCTCCAAAGGCATATTAAGGATGCCCGCGGGGTCAAAAAGAGGCCAGCCCGAGAATTCCCTCTCCTTCCCCCTCTACCCCCACCCCCTCTCCCCAATGTCAAAGGCCAGCCCATGAACTCCTTATGGTTTGTGAATAGAGCTGTTTAGAATTGGTCAAGGGTTACAACCAATTTCCTTTGGATGCCTTTCGTAACTTGCCATTTGCATTGTGGGGTCACCGATTTCTGGAGGGTCATTGAGGAAACAAGAGGGACATATTGAATAGATGGCCATAGTAATAGTGCTTGGACATAGGGATAAGTTGGGTAATGCAGGTGCAATTAGTGTGCTGGCCAACCGATTTTCTTGGATTCTTTTGAATCGACGTAGCTCCGGGCTTGCTTCTCTACTCTTTTAAATGATAGTAATGATTTACTTGTTAAGCAAGTTTGTTTGAACGGAGTAATTATACATGTATATAATTTGTTATCTATTGTTGGAAAAGTTATTCTAGGCATAGCACTCAAATCATAACAAAATCCTACTTTTGGATTTTAGGCCTACTTGTGTCGGAAGATCGCACCCAAACCGTATCGCTTACTGCAAAACACCTTTCTGTAAATAACATCGATCCGTGTCGGAGCAAAAGGCCAAGAATTAACATGACAATCAAACAACCCCACTCCCTCAACCCTCGACACGGACTCGACACTGTGACTTGATGCCTTTCATTTTATTCTGATCTGAGAAAAATATAAAAACAAATCAAGTATTTGTCTTTCATATCGCGATCGGTTATCTGAGGTGAAGTCGATGACAAGTCTGAAGTAGACATGAAAGTCAACTTCTCGTCATCTGAGTCCTCATCTGATATTTCGATTTATTTGTGACAGTGCTTGTCAAACGCCACCGTGTTTTTACTCCGTCGGTCGGTCTCTCTTTGCTGCTGTAGCTTAGATTACGCCGCTCGAGTGCCGTGCCTATTGACTTAGGGAAAAGTCGGAGATCCCCTCAATAATTCGGTCAAGCTTATCCCTTGCTTTACATGGTAGTCCGGAGTTGATTCAAGACGGGTATTCATTTCCCCAATAATCAGCAATAGCCAAAAAAAAACGCTTAAGTCAATATGGCTATGTTTTGCTTAAATATGGAAAAAAGAAAAAAACGGATGTTGATTCCATGCGCCGATCCCTTGCCCTCCTGTGTGCCCCTTCAGGTTGTCAACCAACTCTCTGATTTCATTTATGCCCCCCACCTTCCCCTTTGTTTTTCAGGGGGTCTTAAAGTTTAAACCTCAAGGTCAAAGAATAATCACGAGGAGCTCAAAAGACAATAGTCGATAATGCTGTTCAAATAGTCTCATCTCGAAATTTTTTTTCGAAAGGGTTTTTATTTTATTGATATCTTGAAATCCTCCTTGTTGTTTGATTTATTTACTGGTTTTCTTTTCTTCGTGACCTTGTTGATGAACTGCTTAATGAGGCCACTTGAAAGCGGGTTATATTCGAAAATTGCTGGTTAATGCCAATTAGGGAAGGTAAATGCCGTTCTTTGCATACTAAAAGCCAAGCTTGATGCCGTCAGATTTTCCCCTTGGTGTGCCTTTGAGCAAAGCCTATAATTTCAACTGTTAAATTAACAGCCCAAATCATCACATAATGATATGTTTCTTAAACATTTACTAGCCCTTTAGTGGGTAAGGGTTTTGTATTACAGTGCATTTCCATAAAAGAGGCGGCCGTCGTTTAAAGACCCATCACTGTTTGAAAAAAGATCATCAAAATCGTTATTCTAACGCGTTACGACGGCTCCCTCCAATACAGAAACCCCCGCCCTGTTACCCAAAACCTGGCGTAATATGACCCACTCATACAGTAGACAAACGCACCCTTTTAGACGCACATTCGCTATGTCGTCACGTTGCGAGCGTCATTTGATTGCGACACTACATAACGGCGCCTGCCCGCTCGTCCCTATGGGTGCGTGTGTTTTGACAATGGGAATAGGGACACCTACTGTGTTTGCTTTTAGAGACGCTATAAAAAGGTCACACATTAAAAGGGACTGATTGAATGGTAAAGGTGTGGTGGTTGGGGGTAGGGGCGGTGTTGGGTTTGTCCCCGTAGGTGGTGGCAGGGGTGTCAAGTGTGTCGCACCTATTATGGAAGAGTATTCACGTTTTGGCAGCAATAAAGTGTCTAGATGACCATAAAGAGAGGTCTGTTTGGTGTCGGGCTGCTTGAATGAAATAAGAGATGCGGTCAGCAGGACCGAAATCGTTATTACGCAATTGGAAAAGCGTACGCACAGCTAGCATTTCGTGTTTTACTCTTCATTGATTCTAGAGTAAAAGTACTCTATTGATTCCAGATTATAACATAAGTTCGACTTGGTTGTTTAAGCGTTCATAAATCGGACATAAAACAGTATGATTTTAAATTTTCTCATTTAATTCTAATTATCTCTTTAACTTCGGTCAAATGAGGATGTGAGTATAGAATATTGGAATAAAAGCAATGTTGATTAAAATACAATAATTATTTTTGATCGCTTTGTCATTAAAATTTCATTTGGCGATTTTGCCAAGTTATTACATAACAACTCATTTTGAAAGTAAAACCGTTCAGATTGTATTAAAATAGGTTTTTGTCATGAGAAAAATATGAATAATGGCAACCAGGGTCGTAACTGATATTTCAATGAATTGACATTTTAATTAAAGATTGATTTAGAAATCTTTTAATTTTCCAGTATTCCAAAGCATGAAATTTTATCCTACTTTTTCCCTCCTTTTGACAAGTTTGTTTTTCATGTTCATGTTTTCTCGAACAATGCAAACGCAGTACATTTTTGTAAGGAAAAATAAACTCTTAAACAACTTACATATGCGTTATTTTTTGCTGTCATGCATTGTGTCTTTTCTCGTAATTTGCTTTTTAATTTGAGAGATATTGTTCTGATGCCAAGAAGCAAATTGTTCCATTTCATTCAAATTAGCGGTTCATTAGAAAAGATTCTTTTCAGAGCCAATCTAAAAAAAACTTAATGAATCATGAATTAATTTTTGGATTCGCAATATAATCATTTGGTTTACGGATAGGCTTCCTGGTCGATTTTCTATGAATGAGTAGAAATTAAAATTGAAATACACACAATGAAATGAGTATTTCCGTCAATAGAGCAAATATGTTCTCACTCACACTTGCAGTTAAATCAGGATGTACTCTTGCATGTAATAATGTGTTTCTTAAATCTAATATTGCAAAGAAATGAATGAGGGCATCGCAGATGAAAGTTTTGTGAAATTCAAAGTCCGCTTATTCTCAAGATAATACAATGATAATGAACACTAAGAATGAGGTTTATATCAAATTCTTAAATATGTTTTTTCTTATATTACAGACAGCGTGAACCGTCTGAAGACCTTCCAGCAGAAATCACGCCTTGCAAAGGACAGCCCCGACCCACAAGTCGTCCCAAGTATCTCCAACCAAACCACACCGATGAGCAACCAACCCAAGTCACTCTCCCTATTACCCTCACATCGAGCCCATCACCTAACCAATCATGGCGCTGGTGGTGGGGTCCCGATACATATGGTGACGAGTGAGCTTGCGAAGCTGGAGAGTCGTAAAGAGCGGTTGGAGAGTGATAGCACAGAGAGTGTGCGGTCGGATTGTGAGTTGCTAAATGATACAACAAAAAAGGCGTCGAATAATCAAGTTGATGATTGTGCCTTAGTACATACTGATGAGGGTACAACGCCCGTAGCTATATGGCGCAAAGGTGGGGAGTATACACCGAGTACATTCTATGCTAGTTATTTAGATTATAAGTATCCGCAGAAATCTAGTCAATATACGCTGCCAAATGACCCTTCGAGTGAGTCCCCATTCAAGGCACCCGGCGGTGCTAGTGACAATAATGGGTGTTCTTCATCATCGTTAACCCGGACACCCTGTGTACAAACCCGTGTGTCCCCACAAAAATCGACTCAGTGTCGACTAACGACTTTCTCACCTCCACCGGTGTCCTCTCATAATCAAAACCAATCTGTACATAATAAAAGTCCTTTAAATAGCTACCAACGGACATCACCTCAAAAGAGTTTAAAGGGTGAACAGACAGTGGTATCACCTCAAAAGCAGCAGCCTAATAAGTCAAACAATAGAACTTTAGAACGGTTACCAGCGATTAAGGATATAAGTCCGGTGAAACACGTGTTATCGCCCACTACAACATTAAACAATAATAACAACAACCGGAACAACCACCACCAAACACCACATATCATAACTGCTGATATTGAACCACGTGCCAATACTACACCCAACACGTGCGCGCAAGAATCGTATTTCAACGAAACCGCTGAGTGCACCGACAACGGACTACTTTATTCGTGCGCCGATATGAGTGACGCGTTAGCGCTCAAGACGCCTGTTGGCGCGCCCCTGAGTGTGATGCATTGTGTGGGCGATATAAGGGATGATTGTAGCACGACTTCCGGAAGTTATGTTATCGATCCTCAGGATCTTTGTGATGAGATCGATAAGGTGTTTTTTAATGAATCTCATGCGTAACAAGGTTTTTTTTCATACTGCAATTTTAATATACGCATAACACTGGGATTTAAATAATGCGATGTTTTATTTGATATACAAACATGAAAAAAACTGGGAATAAGTATGAATTGCGATATTACCGAATTGTAAGTGGTATTTTAGATGAAATAGAACATAACGTTGAAATTTAATTTCCTATCTAAGTTGAGTTTATTTTGTATTTAAAAAGCTAGAAAGGGAGGGAAAATGTAGTCCTCATATCAGTTTTTTTTGTCCAAGATATGTTGCGTTTTTTAGGGAAAAAAAAGATAAAGAGTACAACTTTTAAGTAACGAAATTGTATATAAATAGCTAGTAAGGTGGTTCTTTAAAACAAGAATACCTTATTTAGGTTTTAATGGATAGATATACATATTATTCGTTTCTATATAAAGTACGACATAGAAAAAGTAATATTAGTTTCTTTTCGTTAAGGTGTTATGTAAGATATATATTAAATGAACAATTTGTATTCATAGAAATATACAGTTTGACTTTATGAAGATATACATAAGAGTTTTTATCAAGAAGCAATATCACTTGAGTTTATATATTTACATCAATATTAATTTTAAGATGCACTTATACAGGATTTTAAAAAGATGAGCATAAGCAAAGCAATTTATATATATTACACGTGCCATTTGTTTTCTTGCTACATGTATTAGAATATCAAGAGTTTTCTTTTCAAAAGAATATTATTAAGATGCTATAACGTCTCTGCAATAATCTGTGCGTAGTTAACTTTGCTAAGATTTCAAAGCAAAAATAAATGTAGATTTCTATACGAGCGCCTATTTGTTCTATATGGGCTCATATTTTGTTTAAAGGATCTCTTTCCTCTATTTCGATGCAAAATGATGTGTGATTTTAGAGCTTCACAAGTCGTCTGTGCGAAAAAAAAATGTAAAAGCATTTACGCATTTCTGTTTATTTCACATTGCATTTTTAGCTAGCCTATACAAAATTAGAACAGATGATATAGAAAATGATCAAGATTTTGCAAAAATTAGAAGGAAAAAGGCCTATTTAATTGCTTTAAGATTAGTGGTGCTATATCCCAAGAGCATGGCTGTAACTGGATAAAGAATATGATGTATGTGGTGAACTCGCAATGATGACCAGAGGATGAAATATATATTTTGATATTTAATGAGGCTTTTAGATTATAAAACTATATGCATTTGGAAATGTATATGTGAGGTTTTACAGTCATTAGATTTTCTTTTAGCAACTACATTATATTATTTTATAAATAACAATGGCCTCATTGTTTGTTGCCATGAAAGAGAGCCATGAAAACAGTTATGTTAACAGTTATACAGTATTGAAAGTTTGTATTTTCCAAATAAAAGAAAATGAATCATAGATCTTGCGTTTTACTCATTCTTGATGAAATACTATATTAAGGGGATTAACTTATAGTCTACAAGGACCAATCAATACAATGAAATATTTTTATTTTCAAATATTTCTTCACTTATGCCAAATTTTAAATTTGGAAATCTGCTCTCTTATTATATCCTAATTTTTGCATATAACAGTGTTGCCACATGATACTTTTTTAAAAGTATCATACTTTTTTTTGAAAATCGGCCAAATTATACTTTTTTTATACTTTTATACTTTTTTTATACTTTTTTTTGCTCTCGCACTTTTTTATACTTTTTTTTCCAAAATCGGTGATTTGATACTTATTTTTGCAAAAAATTTTGCTCGCGCCTTCGGCGCTCGCATAATCATATTTGAGCTTAAATATATCTACTAACTTCTCAAAACCCATGTTTATTTTGGTTAGGTTGATTCAAAATTGCATGTTACATGTTAATGTAAGTTTCAATGGTATGCTTAAGATTAAAC
>LQRL01113292.1:0-13965 GCA_001703475.1 Hydroides elegans
TCTATGATTTAGATAAAACTTTGGAAAATTATAAGTTTTCATCATGTTGGATCTATATATCATAACAACACTTTTTTGTGAATTAAATGTAATATCTAATTAATTGACTTTACATTTTTATAACATTTGTATATATTTCACTCCATTATATTTCTAAATATATGATACATATTTATTTCATGTTTGTAAATATGATTAGACATTAAACTCGTGATTTATCATTACAATAAGTAAATAGACCTTCACGTCCAAGTTCATGAAATAATAATTTGCGATGGATCATTAATGGTTCATCAATGGCTAGAATTGCTTTAATCAAGAGTGTTGACATATATTTTTTCTAATTAATAATGTTTTATAACCTACATATACTATGTTCGATCAATGTTTTAAAGCTTTTGATTGTATGTTGTTTGACAAAAAAAAACAGGATTTCAGTCTAAATTAATATCATGAAATTTATACATACTTGATATACATTTTATATAAACTTTTTTCTCTTTTTCGAAAAATAAAAATAAAAATAAATTAGCTATATGGGGCTTCGTAGATTATGCTTGACCCAAGTATTTTTCCGGCTTATATATTTATATCACTTCATCGGCCAATGACCTTTCATTATGATATTTATTATTTATAATATACCCCCAGCATCCCTACCTATCCCATCCCCTTCAACTCAAACTAGCCCCCTCCCCCCATACGTATACTGTTTAGAGTGCGCCCTGAAGCTATTACTGGCTTTTGAGTATGATGTCCGGAAAAGGACATCTAATGGCTTAAATACATAAAATGCATATCAGAGAGTAAAAAAAAAACATGTTGCACTGATAGAAGTGTATATGTTGTAGGGTATCTATTCGGTTAGGGCAAGTATACTTACCCTAGGGTAAGTATACTTGCCCTGATTTTTCAGGGTAAGTATACTTGCCCTGATATTTTTCAGGGCAAGTATACTTACCCTGGTTTTTGGCCTTCCAAAAATGAAAGATACCCTAACTTGGTATGTCTATTATATGCACAAGTTATTCATGGGGTGAGTGAGTTAAAAGGTTCGCTTTGTGAGTGGAACCTATTGATCTGATCATTAGTTTAACTCCGTACGCAACAATGGCTTTTGACTTGAATAGTTACAGAGTTGTTTACAGTAGAATAATTGCAATTTAAAATCAGTGTTTAGACATTTAACACGATTGGTGTTTGATCTGAAGGGCATTATTGTGAATCATCATACAACAATGTTACATTTGTATTAAAATAAGTTTTATCTTTAAATGCTAACACATGTTAAGAAACTTCCCTTATGATATTGCATAAAAACTCTCATAAAACTTTAACAAATTGTCAATTTCTCCCATTCATTTATTCTCTATATTCGTTTACATTTGAATAATCGATTTAATTTATTACTTCTAAAAAAATCAGTTCATCTGTAGACCAAAGTCACACCTGCACGCTTTTTCTGATTTTCATGACAACATGTATGGCTAATGTGACAACGTAAGCTCGGGAACATTTGCAGATTTAAAAAGATTATACATATTTGCATAAAATTCATATTTTTGCTAACACACCACTACGTCCAACGACATTTAAACGACACATTTATTTTCAAAAGTAACATATATCCCTTAATGAATCCTGACCACCAATTTTACTCATTTTTATTTATACACGAAAGGCACGAGCAAAATGTTTAATGTCGGTAGCAAGTCAAAATAATTTTTTCATTGATCCGTAGCGAAACGCTCTACTAATCGAGGCGAAGTGTTCGACTCACTAAGTCACCAATAGTAATCACTCTATGACTGTTTTTAGTAATAGAATGACTAAACCTTCAATTTGAATTGCAATCAATAATCATTAACACAATTGCTATGAGGAGCGAAACGTGCTACTCACATTAATCCAGGGAAACCTTTAACTCACTCACTCAAATGAATAACTCGTATGTTTATATCAAATCAGGGTATCTTTCATTTTTTGAAGGCAAAAAAAAAACAGGGTAAGTATACTTGCCCTGAAAAATATTAGGGCAAGTATACTTACCCTAACACAGTCAGGGTAAGTATACTTACCCTAGGGCAAGTATACTTGCCCTAAAACGAATAGATACCCTGTGACATATATATGATATAGCTAATATTATAGAAAATGCAAGAGTATTTTTCTATATAAAACCAAAATGGTTATTTTATATGCAATCTAGTCACAAATATGACAGTAAAATTCCTGCATAAATGTTCAACACAAGTATCCTTTCGCAAATGTTATTAATATAATTAGAAAACATTGAAACCAAAACATATGCGTTTATGTTACTACAATAATGGTGCATTCAGCGGATCCTGTCGCCTGCGACCGAAGTGTATTTTTACTAGGGGCCGAAGGGCCTTTTTCAAAATGGACCGAGGGGGCCAAAGCGGCAGGCACCGAAGTGACCAAAACACCTGGGGCTTAACAGTAGAACCAATTTTGAACCAAACCCCACACTTGGTGTTCCTTCCCCTTCCAACTACTTATCACACCTTGTTCTCGGTGGCGACCAAGTATGTCATAGAGCGAGCAAAGAGGAGTCAAAAAGAGAGGAATAACAAGCACCAATCTAAAGTTCCCTGTTCAACAGCTACTCAACGCCACACTAGAACAACTGTCGCATATTCCTATGGTTGCAATTCCATGACAGGAACACGGTTATTTCTCCATTTACTCATTTGAGAATGTGTTTCCGTTAGTGCAGTTATATATGAAAGTGACATATCGTTGCATACTCAGTGCGATTCAATGTAACATATGTGAGACATATGTGGCATATACGATATTTTATATTTGAGAATCGATGAATAGTGTAATTATGTAATTGCTATTAAAAAAGAGGGAGTAGAAAAGTTAATGTGATTGAATTTCTTGCATTCAAAGAAGCCGTTAGTGACTTATTAAATCTGACATTATTGCGATTCATTAAATTGTATATTGCTGAATGATGAGTGTTGTTCAGTGTAATAGAAAAGACGGAAGAAATATTGAATTGCCTAGTTTCAAAGAAAGGAAGAATTCAAGGAACACTTAGGATTTGGAGTAATTTACCGATAAGTTCTATGGATTTAACGATTTGAGATTATTGAGGTAAGTTATAGATGTCATTTTGTTGTTGTGGAAAATATCTTTACTGTAACCAAATATTGTTTATACTATTTTCAATAATGTAGCTTATGGGAAATAAGATTAAACTATATATAAAGGATCGATACTAAATTGCATATCTTGAAAAGACTATCATTGTTTCACTTAATTATTTTAGCTCATCAGTTTTAATAGAAGTCTATTAATTTTGTTGTTTGAACTACAGACTGTTAGGGTGGGGTTATCAAAGTAACTCTAATCATGTCGCTAGAGTATGCTTCGATGATACTGTTTTTTTTTCTTAAATCGCAAGGAGTGATACGATTATCGCTCCTGGGATTGTATACATAAAAAACAGTGAAAATGGAAGTCGCTACTTAACTGTAACTACTCCCTTAAATAATACTAATAATAATGCCTGAGAATCGCAGCACTGAATGTAGATCCGTTGAACATGAAACAATGTAGAAATAATCACTTAATATTGAGATTAAAAAACTATATAATTGAAATATTCGTAAGGTAACCTGAGTAAAAGAATAGAATGATGTTAATTAGATATTTTAATTACAAGAGGTGTCGAAAAGGGGTTTTTAAATGATTGTAAAACAATTATTATGATATAAAAAACTACTATCATTCAATAATACAATAGTATCTTGCTGCTGTTTGATTTTATGCTGGGTTGGCTATTTTTCAAAGCATCTTGACTTTTCTCATCAACCTTTTATTCGACAATATACTTTAAACAAAAGTCATAAACCAGCTGATAAACTGTAACTTTTGTAATGTTTTGAAATCCATATAAGGGCGCGGTTACAACAATATATAATATTATGGCGCGGCCATAAAGCAAACTTTCACACTTACGGTAGAACCAATAATAAATTTTACAGCTTCCTGGCCACAGGTTTAGAAAAAAAAAACTTTTTATTTTTTCAAATAATTGTGTGCAATAGCTTTCTAGTTTTTTCCCCGGTCTGAAAGAACACAAAAGATGTTCATACTGAACTTTGAAAAAAAATGAAGATGTTACTATTTACTGCATTTTGTATAACCTACATGTACGTTTATAAAACTCGAACCGATGTGAGGGTTTGCATCAAAACGAATCAAACCGAGCAGTGATTTGGTCAAACCGTCAAATCCATTGTATTTAGAAAAGGATATCACGTTGATCGAAATTGGTGTGCCGAATAACAGGGTATCCGCCCAAAAAGTCTCCGGCCAAAAAGTTTTCGGCCATAAAGTCTCCAAAAGTGACACGATGTACCATAAAGTTTCCAGCCAAAAAGTTTCCGGCCATAAAGTCTCCAGCCATAAAGTCACCAAAAGGGACAGTATGTGCCAAAACATTTCCGGCCAAAAAGTCTCTAGTCATAAAACACTATGTATGATATAAATGAACAACAACGTAACTTTTTATTCCTACATTTTCATCATAAATGCATGGACATATCTACATCATCTACACGTAAATTTGCATTCAGTAATCGGTAATAATGAGTAGCATTAAAAAATAAACAATTAGCAATGATTGATAAACGAGCAGCATGTATTGATAATCAAGTTGCTACAATGTAGGTAACACATATTAAAGGGATATATATTTTATGCCTAAGTAGCACTTATCAATAAACGGGAGACATTTGTTAATAAACAAACAGATATCATAGGATTCTCTTATTCATAATCGGTAATAAACTAAATGAAATATATTGGAAACTTTTTGGGGTGGATTCGAATAACAGATATGGTAATGTCTTTTATCTGAACAAATCATGTCAATCTCTGTTTCGATTATGGGCTGTTATCTGCACTGTCATAAATTGTTCACATTGTTTTTTTTTTACTTATCTTCTATCTATTTAAGCTTGAAATAATTTCATCGAAATTGTAGGCTCTTTCTCTACGTTGAACTCTATCAGAGCCCTAATAGACATATTTGAGGAAAACAAATTTTTGCTTATCTGCTATTTTTATTTTGAAAATATTATGTCTCGTTGGAAATGTTACCGCATCATTTTTCGACAAAAACTCTAGATGTCTTTTCAAAAGCTACCTTTTGAGTGTGTTATTGGAAAATGCTGAGACAAATTATTTATATGTTAATTTTATTCTATCTTAGCAAATCATGTCAATCTCTGTTTCGATTATGGGCCGTTCATTTCCACTGTCATAAATTGTTCATATTGTATTTTACTCATCTTCTATCTATATTATCTTGACACTATTTCAATAAAATCGTAGGATGTTGTTTGTTCTCTAATTCGAACAAAAATTGTAATGGGCCTTTTTGACGAAACGGATTTTCGCCTAGTTGTCATACTCATTTTAAAGTTGTTATTATGTCTCGTTATTACAACATCATTTGTTACATAACAAGATAATATCCTTGTTATTAAAACAATCTTCCCTTGTTAATATGTCGTTGAACCGAGAAATGAATATCAGCTAAAAATATGTGATAATGTGACTATATTGACCTGTGGCCACTAGACTCATATTTCTACTCCTTATTGAATAGTGATGGTCTATCTCACTTTACAGGTATTGCTTTTGTTTCGAGGGCATTAGTAAGGAAGGCCAGTTGTCCATTCACAATGAACAATCAGTTATTGCTCCATCTCAATAGGGGGTATGATGTTTACCAGGTAACGCAAGGGTTAAACGTTGTTTTTCTGAGCACCTTGCGCTGTAAACAAAAACGTGAAGCCCGTCCAGTTTTCACCGCATGGACATGATTATGCAGCCATGCACAGTTTTAAAGCTTATCATATATATTTATGAACTCACAAGTACATATATGTTTTATATACAAATATAGATTATATGTATACAATCGTTTGTTTAAAAGAGATCTTCGAAACATTTTTTTGCAAAAATTTCTTATTGCATATAAAACGCCCAGCCCGCTACTACCCCGTTCCCCGTCCTGGAATGAGACAAACAAAAGAATTAGACGATCACAAAGAAGCCAGTTAAAAGCACGTCTCTTGTTCCCGCCCGCAAAATAATAACGATATCATAGTAAAGCAAAATTCAGATTTGAAACCCTACAATGCCATGCGAAGTCGTGATAGGTTCATATGATGACAGTTTCTGGTAACGAAAGAGCTTCATAATAGTCAGCAGTGGATTTTGTCACAGAATGATCACAAATGGTTTTTGTTGTGGAAATTCATAATTATTGTTTATAGGACAATTTAAGAATTCGTGCAATGGTACCGATGCCATATTGAGCACAAACAAATCCTTAAAGAGACAAAATATATATTCAATGATATGCAGAAATATTTTTTTATCGTAAACTAAACTATAATGTATATTCCAGTGTTTTTCATTTAAACGATCGTAGACGCTAATATTTTTTAATGTACCAAGGAATTTAACAAAGATTCAGGACGACCAAAACCATATTGAACACACCAAAACTCAAATGTTAATCCTAACAATAATTTTTAATCTGTCGAGCGTTCATTGTTTTATGAACCATTTACATGACCAAAATATACTGATAAGAATTGTATCAAAACTCCACCATACTTTTGTCAAAATTTGTAAAATGAGCACACACAAAACTAACTCAGGGCAAACGAGCAAATTTTCTTTTGTATCTAATTGATACAAACATTGTTCCATAGTTGCTATGTACACGGGCTTTTTTACTTTTCCAATATGGATGTTAGGCTTGAGTGCAAGTAGTTTAGTATTCAATAATATATCATCTTTATGTACGGAATCATTTTAAAAATCACTTGATCTTCAGTGCACATTTTGCGTAAAAAATAATATGATATAAATATGAGTAAAGAAATCGCATATTTTTACATTGAACACGATATCAAACATTTGCATATAGAATAAAACATTCACATAAATATGTGTAAATATACAACAGCAAACATAAATTTTTACACTCCTTGCATGGATCAGTCTTCAACTGTCCTTGCCTTCTTGTCACTAGGTGGCATTTCACAGGAGCATGTAATTCCCCTCTTGGTAGGATACGTTGATGAAATATAGCGACATTGTATAAAGGGGACCAGGTCTGGACAACCTATGGATAATTTCTCAAACGACATCTCCCATGACAATCCCTCACCCCAACCATCCCCTTTGACAATTCCACTATTATATTTTTGGACCAACGTTATATAATCTTCACGTCGCATTTGAACTTAAGAATGCCATTTTTATCGACGACGGGATATAGAGTTAAATTAAATTTAATACTCTTCATGAAAGTCAACAATCACGTTCTATGGACGTCACGACGTCATATGAATATTTTACCGATTTGGGAACGATGTCCTGCCGAATTTTTAAGAAAGGTTATTAAGCTTTGGTGAAATTGAGACAATGTTTGACATCGGATTCAAAAGTACTATGAGCAAAACTAAATTAGATTTTTGAAATAGGAAGAGTACCCCACGAGCTGTTCCCCCAAAAAGGTGTTCCCCACCAAATTCTAGCTGGCTTGGAAATTTTGAGCAAATTCATTCTAGCTTGGAGATTTTAGCAGATTGAGGAACACCTTTTTTGATAATTTTCTCATTTTTGTAATAAATATTGAGAATAATTATTTCAAAATTGATTTAACATACTAACAATTGTACATTAAGCTGTTATTTATAATATATGATAGGTATTTTTGATATATTCAACATTTTAATTTTCGCAAAAGGTGTTCCTTTTCTGTTCCAAGCTGGCTAGAAAAGGAGGAACAGCCCAGCTGGCTTGGAAAAAAGGAACACCTTTTTGCAAAATGTTTATGTTCAAAAACCATTATTTTGTTGTTGTTCATACTTGTTATGATGTTTTAAGGTGATTTAACAACTTTTTGAAAAATGTGTCGTGGGGTGCCCTTCAAATAGCTCAAACAATATTTTACCCTTGAAGGAAGGATGGAAATCTAGGAACAAAAGTATTTCAGTAAAGACTATTACCAGGGGTGAGCCAACTTTAATTAAATGACATGGATATTATTTCGAGAAAAATGTTTTTTTGTTTGTGTGTAATCTTATAAGGAAATGCACTAAATGAGTAACATTCTAAATAAATAAAGATGTTAACTAAATACAACTGTATTACAGTTCTACTGATACTGCATGGGGACATAAAATAATGATATTGTTAATTTTTTTTGTCTCTTGACGAATTGCATTTTGTAGAATTCTAATTTATCGATAATAATGCGTATATGATACATGTCTTTATTCTGTAAGAATTAAAGGTATACAAATGCATAACATACAAAAAATATATCAAGAGTAATGTAACAATCCCGTACTTGCTCAGAATTTTAAGTTTCTTTAAAAGTTAGGTGTCGTAAAAGGATTTGAGACAAAAAATGCCATAGTCTATTCTCTATCAAAATCCTTCCGCAGTAAGAAATAAGAGAGTGTGTTTTAAACATGGTTACGTGAGCGTGCAATGAATAAGGCGATATCTAATTTAAAACTACGGTACGTGTTAAAATGACCTTGCAATTTCTTTTATATAAGAAAAAATAGAAATAAAAGAATAAGAAAATAAACAGATATGTTGTTTTGCGTCTGGAAAATCGGGTACTCCAAAGATTTGAAATTGAGCTAATGCAGTCCGCTGTCGTTTAAAAAAAGAAGAAGATTGTAATTGCCAATCATATATAGTTTGTTCTATGTTTTCCTTAAGTTGGATACATCCTTTGGCACTTTTCGTACTTTTATCTTGATTTGGAATATCAATTAGAAATGAAATTATGAAATAAAGGAGCTGGTCATAGTTGGATATATTAAGCAATTTAGTTAAGGCCAAGCTTTCCAAACGAAAGTTGGAAAAATCGAAACATCATCAGCTTATATACAATTTTTCCAGCAAAAACTATCAAAATAGAATAACATCCTAAAGAAGATATTGATTATTATATAATTGTCTCATTAATTTGGATTTATTATTAGAAGCTCTAATTTGATACTTACACCATATGTTCAGACCCATGAAAAACATCTTGAATTGTAACACGATTGTTAACTTTAAGCGTTCATGAATGAAACATATGCAGTTTATCAATAAGTGAACGAAGTCAATCAATACATATGATGCCGTACTAATTGTATTGACAAATACGTTAAATGATTTATCATACATTAAAAGTAATTAAAAACCAAAGATGTATTTTCACTATTTTTATATTATTTCAAGCCTAGTAAAACACTTTTTTGGTAAACCAAATAAGATTAGGCATGATTGAAATTTAGATTATACAGCTCACTTTGCGAAACCATAACTTAAATCACCACGCCATCATGACAAATAGTATTATTAAGGTTATCCGAGCTTTGATCAGGAATGTTTTCATTAATCCGTTGCAGAAATTTGACGTCCGGGACACGTGAAACTATAAAGAAGTAGTCTTTTGTTTAATTTCTACGTCAAGCCCGGAGTCTTGCCTAGCAGGGACTTGTGAAATGTGATATGATGAAATGACGGCTTATTTCACCTTAAGTGAAAAATGTCAGACATGTTAATTGCAAAACTCATTAATCAAATCTACTGATTGGTTTCTATTTACATTAAAAGAATCCCCCCGTCCCATTAACCTGCCATATTCCGAGTAATAACGACCCTCAATCTTCTCCGTATCACAGAGTTTGTTATCCTTTGGATCATGAATATGATATTGAGTTGAAAGAGGTTTCAAAATGTAACAGAAGGTGAACATTTAAAGCGTATATAAATGATTTGGCATGGTCAAATATGGAAGTACATATAGAAGTAAGAAAGATACTTTCTCAGCTTATCAAACGGCTATATTGACATTTATGCTGGCAAAAACACAAAATGCATATCACTAACTGAAAAATTCAATTTTCAAGTTATCCTTGTTCATCGAGACGAATAACGCGAAAACACCATTAATTCATTATAGTGCCTAAACGAACCACATACACCCATTTATTCTATATTATGATATTGATATATTCTTAAAACGGAATTTTCTTTGTTAAAGTAAATTAATTACATTCAAAACTGTTGTCGTAGGGTGTCCACATTTATCAAGTAAAAGGGATGTATTCGATTTCAAATGATCCAATCAGTGACTTGTTGTGCTCGAAGGTATCAAACTTTCAAATACCCCCTTTCTCCTTGCGAAATGTCATATAGAATTGCAGGGACTAAATGTCTTCATTTATTCTTTGGCCAAATCAAGATTAATCTATAGGTTAACAGGGTAGTTCAGTTGCCCGAAAAAGTTAAGACCAAAATTGGTTTAATAAACGAAATTTATCAAGTTAAGTTATTCATCAAGTTAAGTTTTGGAAATGCTTAAAGTATTATTCTGAGACCGTATGACATAAAAAACTTAGTTTGTATTTGTCAATAAGATGTGCTAATCAATTATTTAAATATATATATTCAAAGATTGTAAAATGTGTTTTATTAATTCAAATATAAACCTGTGTCACATATTTGACCATAGTCTCATACAGTAAAAACCATTTCCAATTGGACTATCGTATGCAAACTCGTTCGTATCAAATCTGCTTTATGTTTATCGAATTTTTCGTTTTTTTTTCGTTTTTCGTTTATTCGTATGAAATGTGCTTATTGATTTATTCGTATTTGTATGAAATTTGTTTATTCGTTTATTCGTATCGTTTATTCGTTAATTTGTATCAAATTATCTTATTATTTCACGATTAAGATATTTTTTGATTTGATAATTCGTATCAAATTCGTTTATTGGTTTAGTCGTTTATTCGCGTATACGTATGTTATTAGTTTATTCATATCAAAATAGTTTATTCGTATCATTATTTCGCGTATTCGTATCAATTGTTGGTTTATTTGTATCAATACATTCGTTTTTTTGTATCAGTTGTCCAATTAGAAGTGGTTTTGACTGAATATGTTTGATTAAAGCACAAACAATAATATTGAAGGGCGAACAAAACAATCAAAGGAAGGACAATGACACATTTTAGCAGGTTGAATCACAATTACGACCATCACATATTCTTAGAAAAAGAAGACGTCCGAAGCTAAATCACCAAAAGCTCTAGCGACAATTATCAATTTAACCTGTTTTGAATCGTAAAAAGGAATTTTACTTTAGAATTCACCATCCCAGATTCCATTTCCTGGTATGAAACGGAAATATATCACTTTGTGTTTTGTTAGCATTGAGAAAAAGAAATGACATAAAACGTCCAAATGCAGTCAACAAAAAAAAGTTTACGAAAATGTGTGGGTGCATTTAATTGAAACTAATGAAATGGACAAAAAGTCCTTTTTGATTCCGGCTTCACAGTTTATCGTAGACATGTGAGTCAACTTTGTAAGTGGTCAGAAAAGGATTTTTATTGCCTATTGTGAGTAGACCATAAAACTTCGACATTGTGAAGGGCTTCTAAGAAAATAGAGGATTTCGTTTTAGCTATAGCCTTGATTTCAATTTTTATTTTGTTCCTATATTAAATAAGATGGCATCATGAAAACATGGGTTCACGGTGAGCAAGTTAGATTCATATATGTCGCCAGAAAATAAATACAAATCATTAAATTCATATATATCTAATGAGATGTCTACTTTTGTTTTTCATATGATCTGGGTCCTTAACAAAACTAGTTGTCTATTTTCGTTTGGTATACCTTAAAGGTATAAGCTTAAAGATGTTCGTCTGGTGATTATGTAAAATAACAACAGCAGGCATGATATATTCAATGAAATTTTTGAGGCACTCAAAAAAAATTCTTGTCGAGTGGGACAAACACTTACTGCACAGAAACGCACAAGGCAAGAAAATCATAAAACTTACAAATATCTTGTGAGCATTGCAACAAGTTTGAGACATTCAATTTGATCGCTAATTTTTCTATGAGAAGAACATATGAATATTTAGTTCACCATAGTTTTTCAAAAACGCAGTTATCTATAATTGGAAAACATGTATAATCCATTATTCACAGGTTTTTCTTATGAAGCGAAAGCAAGAGTTTTATCAACATTCTTCATCTTCAATTCATCGCCAAGACATGGCAAAGTAGGATGCCGTGTTCTTAGATTGAGGCAGCTGAGATTCCCCTTTTTGCCCTTTTAAAAGCATCACGCTCCAAATATTGAGACGTTTTATGCGAAATTATAATGTTTAACCCAGACCTCGTCACGTTAGGGAATTCAAAATTCAGGGCATAAGGAGGATAACAATTGGGTCTATGTTGCAAGATTTTGTATGCATCTTTATTGTGGATAGCATAAGAAAACTATGAAATATGTCATATGTGCAAAATATGAATTTTTAATAAACAGGGTAAGCAGATACTGGCAGATCCGAGTTTCCTCAATAAATTGAATCAATTTTAACATTATTTGAAAAAGAGAGAGTGAGATAAGGTTAATATTTTAAGCGCATTTCCCTGACGAGAACCATTGATATTGAGGTTATAAACAACAAAGAGTCCATCAATTCACCCACTCAAACGGGCCAGAAGGCTAATTGACACATTGAAATTCCTTTACATATCCTGGCGTCTTCTCTTTTGTTTTGCTTTTTTCGCGCTAATTCTAGTAGGGCAAGGCCGAATGATTGTTTTCACTTGCTCTTGATGATAAAGACTCGTAATTAGCACAATAACTATTTTGTGACCGAAATAACTTGACGGCAAGATGCAACATTTTAAAAGATTCTTTTGTGGTATTTTAATTTTAAGCATTATTCAAGCAATAAAAAAAGGTTATTTCCAATGAACTTACATGCAAAGCAGTGAAACCATTTAGAGCAAATTAAAATATCATGTGCAAAACCAATTAAATTGCAAAAAGCAAAAAGAAACATGAGAAGACATTGTTAACTACTGGTTTTCTTTATGGATCTCAAAGAAAATCTGTCAAGCTTTCTAACAAATATAGGTTTTATGAGCAATTTCTTCTCATCATCAATATTTCCCCTTACTCCCTACGACTATTTTCATCCATGTTCGCCCTTTAATGTTCATTGGTGCTATAGTACCACAACGTAATAACGACATTACATAAAATCATAACGATGACAGATTAGTAACCATCCCCCTACTTCCATCCCTCGAAGTACTCTTATGGCTTATGCAGGGGCCTTAGTACGTCCAGGTACTAAAAATCAAAATTTAGTGCCAGTGCAATTCCGCAAAATCGCTACATAAAATCCATGCTTAATACGCCCCCGAGGACCATCGTTAAAATCTTCATAGAGCGGATTATGGTAGGCCACGCACTTAAAATGAGGGCACCATTCAACGCGATAGTTTATCGCTCCAAAACCTTTTCCTTAAGGTACCGCCCTTACGCCATTCATCCCATAGCTGCAAGAATTAGTTGGTTCTGGTTAATATAAAACATGAAAGTGTCCCGGTGACATTACCCTACATTAATTTTCAAATAATTCCTATTAAAACGAGCTATTCCTAAGACCATTACTTTGACGAAACAAATCTTTGAACATGACCAAATATATGTCTTACTTATTTAAAACCATTTCGGAAGAAAAGCTCGTTTGATGCCATGCGTAAGTGCATCTCTCCTTTAATCACCCTTTGTGGCCTACTTCCATCCATTCTCTATAATTTATATAAGGATACCGGAAGACATAAAGAGGTCTTCTATATCTCAAGTTGCATATTCCGAAGACAAAGAGGTCTTCATAATTCATGTTTCTTGCTCAGATTTAGTATAAACTAGCGAGTCAAAATGGTTTGATAATTATATATATAGCATAATAATAAGAAGCGGTTTTTGTTGATTAAGCAAGAAATGATATGGCCTCTTTTAAATGTATGTTATAACTCTCATACTGTAATAACTGCATTTTGGGTTTGACTTTC